>JAVCKV010113368.1:0-18524 GCA_032274145.1 Herpochondria borealis | reverse complement strand
TGTTCCCGCCCCTCGCTAACCCGCTCACGCCCTGTTCTCACACTGCTCCTATTTGAGGTCCTAATATTTCTATCGTGCAACGCACGAGTACACCTCAGGGTGTTTCGAGTTCCCTTTCTGTTCTGCCACAAAACTCTCTGCCCCAGGTCAGTTGCCTTGCTGGTCTTCCGACTCCGTGTCAGATCCCAAGAATAGAGCCAATTGCTCTGCAACTACCACTGAGACATAAAAAGGCTCTCTTTAAAAAAGGAATATCGCCGTTTGACGTATATCTCTCCCGTCCTACCACGTTCCGCTCTACAGAAAAAGCGATAAAGACGGAACAAATGACAAGGACGAGGACGAATAAATTCCTTCGTCTACTGAGGACCCTGCCTCGGCCCTACTGGCCGAGATACTCAACTTCGCCGGCCATACTTACGGTATACCGCCATCTATGACGTTCGAGCAATACCGTAAGGAACCTATATGAGCGGGTCCGAATAATATCTGCGCAGGTGCGATTACCCCAGAGGTTATTTCCTCTCTAAACACCACTCACGAGATAGCTACGCTAGCATCCGCTTCGGAGCATACACTCGAGACTTAAGGTATCGCCTATCTCTAAGTATAGATAGCTGGTAATAAATGTCGCCAACCATTTGTGGTTGTAAAACAACTTAGTGCTAACGTCTTACTAGGCACTGCGTTTATTGACGAACACACGGACCGCATATAGGTCCGCCGTCAAGTCGCAATTTTAATGGATGGAACCATCTTCCTTATACAGAGACTGATTAGTCCATCCTTTTGCAAAAATCTCCAGGAAATACAGGAGATATCTGTTAAAAACCTGCTCCCCTTAGGGTACGGGATGCAAAAAAACCATACTGGCCTTCTCCGAAGGCATCTTTACCGTGTCCTGCCTCAGACGGGCACCTTTCTATTGGAAATAAACCTGTCTCTCTACACCAACCGAGAAATATCTGTCGCAATCGGCATTGCTAACTCGATCTTAAACGTACCATTTAAAATAAAAATCGCTAACTTCTCAACGGCCGCCGTACATTTGCGCAAAAATCAATTTGTGATAACTGCTACCTCGGCCCCCGTGGTTTCCTATGTGATGCCCACTACACCTTCCGCACCTGACATAGGCATTGGACGCTTAGAAAATAGTTAGACAGGGAAAACTGTAAACCCCTCGGACCTCATCAAATGGAATAGGCTTTATCACACACTCATCTCAACATCATCACTTGCAGCATTCACAGGCTGCCTCTGTGACGGTACCTGTGCATCTGCAGAGGTTGATGGTACATTAGCTAATAATCTAATAGCTACTGTCTTTCCGGTTTGCGCTGTAGATGACTCAGAGGAGTTTAAAATCCTGGTAATCAGGCAAAGCCAGCCCGATATCCTCCTGTACCCCCAAGGGTACTCGAACGGATACCCGCTGCACCTGACCCGGAGCATACCTTCAAATCGCTCACTAATGACCGTCCCTACACGTTAGAGGACGCAGAAATGTCCCGCCTCACAGGGGAAGAGCAGACGAGATTTAAAATCTGCTCATCCCCTTCGCCTCCATGTGCACACGGAATTTTCGAAAGTTCGATACGGCGTCTCACCGTATCGAATTCATCCCTGATTCCCGTCGCTTTAGGTCTCCGCCCTACAGGGCAGGTTTATGGGACTGCGAGGAAAAGTCCTACGAGGTCCAGAGACAGCTAAAAATGGGCTTCATCTTCCCGTCTCAGAGCGAATGGGCAAGCCCAGTCCTACTAGTCTCTAAATTGGACGCGAAAAAGCGTTTTTGCGTTGATTACAGAAGGTTAAAACTTCTCTCGGTGAAAGATAGCTATCCACTTTCTCGCATGCACGAGTTTTTAGATGGCTTGGGAGAAGCAAACTATTTTTCTACGTTTGATGCCAACCGTGGTTACTGGAAAATAAATGTAAGAGAAAAAGAGCAACTTAAAACGGCGTTCGTATGCCACGAAAGTTGCTTCCAATTTACTAGGATGCCCTTTGGATTGTGTAATGCCCCTGCTACATTCCAAAAAACAATGGACATAATTCTATCAGGTTTTCGCTGGAAAACCAGTCTGGTCTGCCTCGATGACGTCACAGTATCTTTTAATAATTTTGACGATCATCAAAAACATGTAACTCAAATTTTAAACTGCTTAAAAAAAACCTGCATCAGATTAAAATTATCTAAGTGTTCCTTCTTCAAAAACAGAAACGGACTACTTAAGGCACGTGGTTAGCCCTGGAAAACTAGCCTTTGCAAAGAAACAAATTGATACAGTGGCTACGTTTAAAATTCCAGAGAACTAGACCCACATGAAATCCTTTTGAGGGTTATGCAACGTTTACAGGCGTTTCGTCCCGCATTTATCACGTACAACACATTCACTACATTCAATGCTGAAGAGGAGAGCTGGTTGAACTACCGCCTTTAAAGGAATCTCAATTTGCTTCGTATGATTTCCTCAAGAAAGCCCTTATAGCAGCCCCTATATCACGGCTGCCTAGAGGGGACCCTCCAAACACCATCAAAACCAATGCATCGAAACAGATGCGAGTTTATATCAAGTCGGATCAGTACTACTACAGACCTACCCCGATTTGACGTACCATCCCATCGGGTACTGGTTTCTAACGGTTACTTAAGCGGAGAAAAATTACTCAACTACAGAACTAGAATGCCTAGCCTTGTTATGGGCTTTCCAGATACTCCGAACCTATAAAGAAGGTCAGGATGTACAGTTTTAAACTGACCATCAACACCTGCAGTGTTTTGGGGATTAAAAGATGTCACCGACCGACTGGCACGGTGGCGTCTCAGGCTACTTGAATCGACATCTAGATCAAATTTAAAAAAGGATTTAAGAATCAGCTTGCTGATGCCCTCTGCAGAATTACTGCTGACAGTGAAACCACCGTCTCACCAGAGCTCATCGTCCCTGTATTAGAGACTGAATCTACTACCGAAGCCGCATGTCTACGAGTCGTAGACGAAGACCTAATCGACAAAGAAGATCAGCTCGACTTTATCACTAACAGAACGTCGGACGCCCTTGTCCGTACCCTAGAGCCCAACCCACTGTCCGCTCTGGCGGACAAAGAAATTATCAACCATCAAACGGCCAACCAGCCTGTGCTCCTTACTCGGAAAAATGCAAGACTGCCGCTTGATAAATAATTACAAGGTATATGCGCTAGGAATACTAGTTCGTACCTCCCCGAAGGACTTCTCCGAAAAGAGAATTCTTCTTATAGTTCTGTGCCAACGGGTATTGTACATATCGCTCTACTCCAAACCCGCTGGCCATGTCGGTGGAACACGAATTTTTATCGCCCTACGAAGACACTTATACTGGCCAAGCATGGCCCTGGACTGTTTTATGCAGTCCATAAATGCCCAGAATGCCCGAAGAGACACCTTGAGTTGCGTAAACACGCGTCATTTATGCGTCTCTTCCCGGCCAAGCGACCTGGGGAACACGTGGCTATAGAAATTTTCAAGCCTCTCCCTCGAACCGGCTTTGGTAATGTATATATACTAGTAATCGCCGATCGCTATTGTTAAATGACACCTGCAGCCCCTGACTAATATTTGGGCCTCTAAGTGTGCCAAAGCTTTTACGAAGGAGTAGGTGTTCCACTATGGACAACAATCCTTCCTGCCGTCTGACAGAGGTACACAGTTTCCCCCCCTTATTTTTTAATGCCTTCGGTGACACGATGGGTATCAGGCAGGCGTTTTCGTCTGCCTACCACCCCAGACGAATGGCCAAGTAGAACGATTCAATCGTATACTACTTGGGGCCGTACGCTACTTCTTTACAGAACTGGGGCGCGAGGTGGGATCAATTTATTCAAGCTGTAGCTTACGGCTAAAATTACGTTGCACCGCGCCGCAAGGTGCACCCCATTCCAGCTAATGCTGACATTTTGCCCATCACCTGTCCCTAAAAAATAGGAATCTGCTAATCACTTGAGACTAAATACTCATGTGGATGAAGAAACATCCAAGTCTCGCTTTGTATCTTGTGTGAAAGAGCCACTTCGAACCTTGTTGATAAATATTGCTCCACACTTCAAACTGGCTTACTATTAAAAGGACCTACAATACACCAGATTACTTATTATTACTGTGCAATGGTTTTGTTGTTGTAGAAACTACTGTTTAATACATGACAGACATATGTATGTCTGTATTTACTCTAATATGTATATCATATAGTGTTGTAAATCTATTCTTTTCGTTTTTGGATAAACCTAATGTTTCCACTTTTATGTACTGTAGTTGCGGTCCCGTTATTTTCTGCAGGCGCGCGCAAGAATGGGCCACAGACCTTGTTTTCTTTGTTTGGTGTTTGAACTCAAGCGGCCCGCGGACGTAGCAAATGTCCGTCCTGACCTCGAGCGTCTTTTAGGTGGTCTTCTGTTTCCCCGACTCGCCCACCTCCTAGATGTTCCGTCCCCGCAAAGCGCTGTTCTGTCAACTCCTGATCTGCAGTGCTCTTTTCGTCGCTGCTTACGCGCCTCTTGTGTACCACTACTGTACCGACCCGAGCCACTGTATTCTTCCGTTATTTTTCAACGACCGTCATTCGATACCCTTTGCATTCGTCTCTACCACCATAGTACCGTACCGACCTCGTTCCATAATTCGTCCCCTCATGTTTCTTTTCCTGTTCGTTGTCAAGTTTGAACCTGTTTCATTTCCTGTGCGGAAGGCCTACCCAGCTATACTGGGTTTTACACACTCTGCAGTCGTTTCTATTAGCACTCGAGATGTTACAGTTCTGCTGCACACTATTGCAACCGGTACTGTTAGAAATCATTGCAGTCATTTGCATAAACCATTCAGGCGTAGATTGTACGCCTTTTTGTTGTACGCAGCAAGAAGTTGTTTTTACTGCAGTGCCATAATAGTGCTTGGAACTTTTCCATACTTTCAAAGAAATGAATGGGCTCTTCACCAATTACGCTGCTTTAACCATATTTTCAGGACAGTAATGTGTGCGGATCAGCTGGAATATTACCAGCCCTTCGTTATCAACACTGAACTTAATTGTTTCCCGCTGCCTTTGCTCCCTAATTTTCACAATTCCTACAGACTAATATCAACCAGTTCATTTCAGCTATCGTCTGTTGTAAGCAAGCAAATGTTTCCTACAAGGCGTGTGGAGGGCCTACAGCTGTCTTCATCTCTGAAGCATGTTCAGCATTCAAGTGTGCTTTTCACCGGTATGATGCGTCGACTTTACACTAACTCACTTAGACGCTGGATGTAGTGCCCGTGCTAAACTGCTTTCAGCGAGGTTGATCGGTGTTCCTTGTATGTTGCTATGGAAAATACTGGACTTGGTTGGTGGTCACATCCGCTTCATGACCGCAAACAACGAGCGAGTAGCAAGCATTACATGACGTTTTAAGAACGCAGAAAGTAATGGTCACGTTATCATTAGTGATCACGTTACCATTACGAGGCGAAAGAACTGATATTTTTAGTTACTGTCTGAAGTCTTTTTTTGGGATAGATATGCATTTTGGCGGATATGGGACTTGCTTATAGTGCCTCTGGCATGTAGTTTTCGCACGTCACAAATATCCTTTGTTTGGACAATTATGCATTTCGGCATTTTCGAGGGCGAATAGTCTACTACGTAGGCATGAAGCCCCAAGATTTTACTAGGTAAGACTATAAGGAGTGCAGTCCACAACAAGAACATGAGAAATATGCAAGATTCCAAACCGCATGAGGGTGTCTTGGGTCCATTACTACTGACGTTTAACATTTATCAGAGCCTGGGGGTGGAGGCACTGTTTCAGTTGGAGTTTAGGCACACCTGCGCTTTTTCAAAAACCTTTTCCTGCAATTATTTGAAGCGCACTCGTTATCTTTCTTGCAGCGTTCTCCCGGTCCTTTCTTGAACTCGATGAAGCAGTAGTTCTTGCCTAGTCCAACTTTCCTACATTTCTGCGCGCCCGGGCACGCGTTGTCGCCCGTACATCTACAAGTGCCCCTCCAGCAGCGGCCGTCCTTGCATTGCCTGCTGCGCTTGCAGCTCTCGCCCGCCAAGAGTTGGACGAGCACGCACTTGTTCTTCTTTAGCAGTGGCTTGATGCAAGTATTGTCCGGCGGGCAGTCGGAGTCCTTGCGACAGACACACTTGCCAAACTTGCAGCGGTCGGAGGCACAGTTTCCGTTGGCGAGGCAGTTCGACCCGAGCGGGAGGCTTGTCGGGTAGCAGGTCGCAGTAAGGCCTGACCCGACACAAGGGTCTCCAGGTCGACAGATTGTCGTTCCGAAACAGGTGCAGGCGCCGCCGATGCAGTTGCCCGAATCGCACTGCGAGCCGCTGGCGCAGGACTCGCCGCTACGCTTCTTCCCAGAATCGCAGAACGGGATGGGACCGGACTCACACTTGAACGGAGGCGGGCAGTCGCGGTTTTTCGCACACACGCATTGGCCAAACATGCACCGATTGGATAGACAGTTCTTGTCCTCGAAGCACGGCTGCCCGACGCCGAGCCCCGTACCACCGAGCTGGCGAGTGGTGATTGTGTTTGACGGGGCTTCTTGCGATGTTGGACGCACTGCCGACACAGTTACAAAGGCAAGACCCACAAGCAAGAAGGATGAAGGATGGAATTGGATCATGGCGATTTCGAAGTGAGGTCAGCTGGTTTGAAGTTTTTGCAAGGAATCGCGGCTGTCGTCAAAACCGAAACTGGTGGTGATGATGAAAAGCTGGCTTTTGCGGAGTTGTACTGAACTTGGGCGTGGGTTTTATAGCGTTCTGAAGATCATGCTTTCGGTGTATCTGGACTTTTTTAAGGACGGGAGAAAGCACGACCGCTCGGGGTGGAGATGATGAGAACATCACTCTACGATTGGTTGTTTAACGGATGTCGATCTTTGTCATGCTCGAGTATTGTTGACGATGCGATTTGAGGAAGCCAGGAGTACAACCCCGCTAGAAGTGGAATAGGAATTGTTTGACGGGATGCAGGGATGGATATGAAACCGTTGCATCAACGTCATCGACCCAGATGAAAGTGATTGTGCGTTATTATTCGTTGACAGGCAGGATCAGGCGGTGTGTTCATGGATTCGGGCGGCCAGTTTCGAAAGGCAGAGCTAACAATATGGTACAGGTAGGTGGCGTGCGTTACAATGATAGTGATGGGGCGCAGAAAGTTGACGGGAGGTAATATGTGAGGTTGGAAGAAAAGACAAGGTTGTCCGTGGCCCATCACCTGAAGTGATGGACTGAAAACGTAATACACAGTACTTAATTATTAGAAGAAAGGTAAGAAGTAAAACAAAATTATGCTAAACGGGTTCAGATATGTACATATGCGTCGTCTCAAATACATAGTTTTGTACATACAAACATATATATAGTGTACGTACATACGAATATGTTTACGGGATATACAGGCGTACTTATTTTTATTTAAATCTATATAACTGGACAACATGCATGATTTTGCATGCCCAGCATAACTCCTCATTCAAGTTCGTCAAGTTATGCATTTTCTTATATATTTGCGCCAATTACAAACAAACAAACACACACACGCACACACACACACACACACGCACCAAGTCTCGCTTTGTACCTTTCCGTCTTGTAATATTGGGCCAATTTGATATGTGACGGGCTTTCTCCGCCGTCTAGACGCCGCTTTATATTTTTGGAAATGGAAATAAAACCCGTTACTTGCCTCTGGTCGGGCGATGCATATATCTTGGGGAGTGGTCAACTACTTTTCAAGTCATGGCGAGAGTACTGACACGTACAGAATGGATCATGATAACGGCATGGCGGGTACGTTTGAAGCCAAGGTATTCTACCTTGGCTCCAAACGTACCCGCCGAAAGCAGACAACAATAATTTTGGGCGTCCGACTGTATTGTACTCAAGTAGCCTTCTTCTCGTGAAAGCCTGTGTATCCCACAGAAAATTGAAATGTCAGAAGGCGCGCGACGCGCATCTGTGGGTGCTATTACCGGTACTTATACAATTGCGGACATGGATGGTTGAGAATATGGGGTAGTATCATGTAAACAATGCGGAGCGATGGAAGTTGAGCACATAAACATGAGCGTACGCGAGGATTTTCAAGTACGATGAGCCGCACTTGAGCTGCACTTGAGCGGATCAAAATGGAAAGGACCAAAGATTACCGGCAAAAATTACAGGCAAAAATCTAGATCAAGTAGATGCAGTGATTTCATGTCAGAACAAAAAACTCAAAATAAATTTGGATACTGGTTTTCGGAAGTTATGAAATTGTAAGAATATTTCAAATATCGAGTGAAGACGTGAAAAGTTTGAAGAAGATAGTAAATCTAGCAAGTTTCTAGCAAATATAGATTATCTAAGTATGGTAAATGTGTCCATTTATCGCGCCCAAGAAAAAATGCTAGGGAAACTGCATCTCTTGTAAACCACCACGGTGAAATCCGTGGAAAAATTATCAAAACGCATTTTACTGTTGAGCAACATACCAAGTTTTAGACTTCTAGAGAATTCCAGAAATCTAGCAAAGGTCTAGCGTTTTTAACATTTGAACTTTACCGACGGAATACGGCGGTCTGGCAGCCCAGACGAACATTGCGGTTGAAAAAGCCACGGTTTTGGTTCACGGATAAATGAGAGGGCGTTCGCCGTAGAGGAGGGCGCCCGAGACTTCCTCAACCGTGGAGGGAATTTTGGATGAGTTAAGGTAGTTCGACTGGTCTGGAGAAAGATATATCAAATCCGGGTCGCCGGTTGAAATTTTTCTGTAGGAAGAGGCCTATCTGGTAGATCCCCATTTAGAAAGTGAAACAGAATGAACGGTTTAGGTAACATTTCTCTTAGGGCTAGAGTGGCGCTAGCAAGGCGAGCTCTGTAAGCATCTCATTTTTCTCTAGCATAAGTAACTAGCTCCTAAATAGTAAGCGTCCAGCTAGATGTCTCGCGAAATCGAGACACTAACGTTTGGATGCTTGGAGACAGAACGTTCTAGAAGACTTTGATCTGATCAGCCTCGCTAACGGCGTTTCCATACCAGTAGACTGCTTCGTGGAAACGGTACATTTAGAATTGATCTTCTTCGTCGGGCTTCTGCCTTACCTTGCTGAAGTCATGCATGGAATTGCAGATCGTGGCCGAGTCTTTATAGGTGAGCAAGAACTACTGAATGGATCTTCATCAGCTCATGATTCTTTTTCCGTTCAAACCGCGTCGATCGGTAAGAAAAAGCTTCTTAGTATTCTCATTTAGGTAGTGCGGAAGGACTATACGTCCCTGAGCTTCATAAGTAACAAATGTACCAGGATATTACACCATCCTGGTCAGGGAATCAAAGACCATTATTGGGTCCGAGCCGTTAAACTTCTGATCTCCAATGAAGGTGATACTTTGTCTGATAAAGCTGCGAATTGTTTCGATCTTCTGTTAATTACGCGCTTGCGCGCTGTTCCTTATAAAATAGAGCTTTTAACACAGAATACTGTCAAAGCGTGGGTCCGCTGGCTTAATAGGCGTGAGGGTGCAGATCTTCGGTTCTTTCTCCTTCTCGAAGACATACATTGGCTCCGCGATAGCTGCATCTTCTTCGCCTGTTGTGATGAAACCTTCACGGAGTTGTGATTAAAATCCTCCTTTGAGGTGTCAAGTTTCTTTTTTTATTGGTGCCATTCCTCTAGCGCGAGCTTGACCCAGCCCCTTGCGCGGAAACTGCTTAGTCCTTGACGTTTGTTGCAAAAACTTGGACAAGTTAGTTATTTCCTTCTTACAACTAGCGACAGCTTTCGCTTTTGCTCTCCCGTAAAAAGTTGACCTGGGAGAGCAGCTTCTCGATGGTCTCATTTAAAATTGTTTCATCGACAGATTTGCAGTTGATGGCGGCCTCCGAAGCAAGGGTGACCTGAATTTTCGCCCTTTTACATTCTATGCGCCTGAGAGCTCCTTTCATTAGCTCGGCCGACCGTACCATAAGCATCAAACGCCGACCAAGGTCTTAGTTCTTCTTACTCACCCGAATAGACATGGAGAAAAGGTCTTCTAGTTCCAAGATGTGTTCGGAAAGGGCAGTGAACATGAATTCAAGTCTCTTTCGCGATAATTGTAGGCCTATACATTTTTTCAGGCTGATGGACAGGTCACATTTGTTGATTCAGTCCTCCTCGCGGAGATTTTCGGCCATTTGACCAACATCTTCTTATCAGCTCTTACTTTTTACCGCTTTGGCGGTATAATCGGCCGCCCCACTGCGCTAGCTAGTAGAACTCTCGTTTGTTTTTTATTTTTCTGGATGGTCAGTTTCAAGTTAGGGAGCCCAGTTTGTCCTGCAAAACCAGCCAAAAAGCGCGAGAGCACAGAATAACAACATCACACTGGTACAAGGGTATAAGAAGGTATAGTAAAGAGAAAGAAGGTTCGAAGTCCCATAAGTATGAACTTAGGGACAGAAGTCCGAAACACCAAAGTGACGTGAAAGACGATACGTCTAATGCTCTACTAGGTTTCCAGAGACCCCTTGAACGGCTAGGAGTAACTGAGGGCAAGGCTTGCAGTACCGAGAGACCTTGCGAGGGTCAGTAAGGTATCTAAAAGACAGGACATGTGAACGGCTTTGGCTTCTCAGACCTGCCACTTTACGCAGCACGTAAGAACCCAAGAGGATAAATGGGGATTCTTGCAGAATTCTGAAGAAAGACTACAGACCTTACCGAGGCTTTCGGTGAGAATGGTTCGGTTACCCGGCTGAGGAGATCATTTGCACGATACTTGGCAAAGAATGTCAGTACTAACGGGCCCTTGAATAGATTTTTATTCTCAGCCATTCGGCCTAGTGACAGTACATAGTAAAAGGGACATTATAATTGCTTGGTACGCCCTAATTCCATCTGAACGGTTCCTTGAACTTGAAGAGTGGAATGTATTGAGAATTTTTCCAAAGACTTTTTAACGGTCTCTACTGAGATATTTTTACTCTAGAGTACCTACCGTTTAGCGGCGTGCTAATTAAATCTTTTTTTGAGCTATATAGTAACTTATCGAGTATGCCGCCCTGGCGGGTTACGTGAGCCCGTGACGTTGGTTTTAATAGTACGGATGGTAACTAGTGGCTGCGCGAGGTACAGTTAGGTGCCGGCCAATGACTGGAGGTTATGAAAGTACGATTTTTGCAGACCCGTGAGGACACTCGTGTGGCAGGTTGGACGAAAGAGCCGTTATTGGACGATGGAGCATATCGTACAAGCGCCTATTGATCTACTTTTCAGAGTAAAAATCCAATTGTACCTTACTGTACATATCAGCCGTATTTATTGAGCTCAATAAACCCGTGTCGATTACTAGATTATGCATTTCGGCGGGCTTGACCGTACAAACCGGTCCACCGGGTACTGATACGTGTAATTTTATAATTACGACAGGATGCATTATATACCTGAATCGATTGAATTTTCCCATAAAGCTTCCACATCTTTCGCACCACAGGGTAAGCTGCAAAACCCTGGCTCGTATTACTGCTCGCTTAGATTTTACAGACATTCGAGTCTCCAAAACACCTTGCGACTTACACGCTTAGGCACTCGCGGAGTGGCGCTAGAGCTACAAGGACAAAATTATCGGTAAAGTTCTGTGCAGTTATGAGCATATTTCCACTCTCTGCGTAGAGCCTAGCTTCCGACAGTAATAGATCGTTGCCTCATAAATGGATCTGCTCATACAGTAGAATTTTCCCAGCTGTAGCTAGAATGGTCGCTCTCTGTGCTAGAAGATCCTATTGTAGAGTATAAACAGCCACAGCGCCTCTGAGTGCCACAACGCGTCAGTTGTTTTACATGAAAACAACGCGAATGCCAAGTTGATATAGACTAGCACTGAGCACTGGTCTTTGCAGTCGATTGGTAATGGTTTCTTCGCGTTGAACGTCTGCAGAGAACTATTTTACGTCAATCTCGTTGCGCTCGACTAAATCTTGAATGTAGTTCACACGCACGTTGATTTATTTGTCAGGCTTTAGGTTGCCATAGTCACTCACCGAAACGATACTGCAAGTTTTTCCCTATGGATTGGCTTATCCATATCTTGCTCGATACCCTGCTCGCCACAGAGGTTACGGAAGTAATAGAAATATAGACGGAGTGTCGAAAGGCTCTGGCACTTGTTCTCTGTGGTTGATATCGCAATGCAGGGCTGCTTGGCGCTGCGCCAAAAGATAGGAGCGCCGCCAAAGAGCATCAAATAACCGCTCATAGATGAGCGATCTGCGCTGCCGAAAAAGTCTGCCTTGGTGCACGCGGAGAGTTGATGACATTTTTCCGCAAGGTGCAGCCCTAAGTCGGTCGTTACGCGAAGGTAGCGCGGAATTCGCTTTGTGGCAGTCTTCTAGATTGGGTGCTGTACGGCCATGTGGCGCGCGATAATGGCCGTTGCAGAAGCGATGCCAGGGCGCGCCCGCTTCCATATGTGGAGAAAATTGCAGATACAGCTAAATAGTAGAGGGTCATGACGTACTGTGCTACTGTACAATAGGGAGACACTAAAATTGTAGTGTTACTCTATCAATTAAACATCATGGAGTTTCGTAAACGCTGTAGCGTACGTAATCTGTGTCCCTTAAATTTTTCTTCCATTTCATATAAGTCTGAATGTGTAGCATCTAAAAAGCATCCAAATAGTGGAAAGAGGCGTCCAAAACTTGGAAATCAAGAGTTCTTGGAAGTTGTTGTTCCATGTTTTGGAAGTTTTTTGGATGTCCTAAATCCTCAGATTTACTTTCAAGAATTTTCGAGTTTCTGTCTTTATACAATGGCCCGTAACTTTTTGTGCGGGGTCGCAACCCTCCGTAATCTTTTCGGTAGTGTAAACTTACACGAAAATCACATGTTACCAATACTTGTGCCCCGAAAGCACTTCACAATTGGACTTAACACCTCTGTTTCAGTTACTTATTATTATTAACAACATACTCTGGTAATTGAAAATCCACAACGCTGATTATCGCTTCAACTTGCCGCTCTCATGCAATTTTACCTTAAGTAATTCAGGTACATGTCATGGCCTGCAATTTGTCTTGGTACACGATTTAGTGTGTACCTGTGGATGGTACTGAAAGCAGCATCTGACACCTGAACTTATCTCCCGGAACTCCCAGTGGCAGGAAGTATGACAGTGTCATTTATACTACGATGTTTTTCAGATCATAGTTGCAAGTCTAAAGGTACTACCTTACTAAATTACTAATGGTGCCGTCACCGTTAATTTCTTCTTTCCGTATTTTTACACTCATTTTCTTCCTGCATAAATTCGTATATCGCATAGGAAAATTGATTATGAGGTTTGAATCTCAAAAGTGGTTCAAAATTCTCCCAAGTCGGCTTAGCTTTCATTGTCCACAGCAGGTAAAGTTGAAAAGTTTGAACAAAGATGAAAACATGGGCATAGATGGTGCTGTAATAAAAGTTATTTTCCAGTACATGAAGAATTGTACAGGCATCAGATGGCGCATACCATTATTTTGTTGATCTTTCGCTTTAAAAATTATGGGCTTGTGAATCGCAAGCTGTTTTTTCATGGTTAATCATCGTCAGACCCAGTCTAATTATCTTTCGAACTACCTTCGTCCTCACTTCCATTACTAACTAATTCCACTTTCATTATCCACACTTTCGAGTCAGAAGACGAAGATTTTTCTTCCTTATCGTACTCACCACGATTCCTCTCATTCTCAACCAGTTGTTCCTAATTCCCAACAGTGACTATTTTCTTTATCTCGTGCATGGTACCATATGAAGCGAATAACTCTTCTTCCGAAGTTATGTTTCGAATAGCCCGAATGGTTATGCAATTGTGAGATACCAAGCCTTATCTTATGCCGTGACTACTTCAACAAAACGCTACGTTTGCAACTCGTCGTTTTGCGGTTGTAGACGTACTTTCGCGCTCTTCATCGTCCTAAAGTTATGCAGGGTTGTTGATGAAACTTGCCGGTAAAACATGGAGCTGCAACGAAGTACGCCATTTGAGGAGCCGTCTGCCTGGAAAGATTGACAGTCACACCTGTTCTCATGCCGTACTTAATGAAGTCTGAACCTGAAACATCCGTAACGTCAGACCCGTAGATCTTTGCGCTTGTGAAAAAATTGGAAAGTTCTGAATACTCGAGGGACCCGAAGTAAGACATAATTGTTTCGGCTTTCCCAAAGCTCATGGCAGCGAATAGACTATTTCCCGCTTTTGGATGTCAAAAATTGCTTGGTGTTTGTAAAGTCTTGTTAGACGCCAGTTACATATGAAGAAGAGTTTCCAGGTTGATTGCATTGAATGCCAGCTGGATTTGGCTTTGGAATTCATAAGGTGCACTGTTGATGTACCGGATTGCGAGACATGGGTTGCCAGTGAGTACAGATATGACGTTCTAAACAGCGTGCATAAATATCTGTGTCTCATCCGTGCCCGGTGATACGCGCCACTCGATATCGCGGCGTCCCACGCCGCGTACATCCCGCATTATTATACGGTAGAGGATCTTAGCATTTTCCTTGACAATTTCGCCCGTTGGAATGGGAGAATGATGACGCACAATTGCCTCAACTTGATACCGCAAAAGCGGTTTGGATTGAATCTTGACGCACTCCGAATCGATCTCACACCCAAAACAATTCGTGGTTTGTGCAGTACTACACAGGCCTTGGATACATCGACAATTCCACTGAAGAATTCCACAAAGAAGTCCCCAGATTTCGTATTCTGTTCAATCAACTATGCAAGGAGAAATGTAGAGTTCTGTTCCAGGCGCAGTATGCGAAGGTACTGTCTTTTCTCCGCGCCTGGTACGAAAACTTCTTCAGGAAGCATAAAAGTAGGTACCTAGGCCATGACATTGCAATGAAGTAGGTAAGTGTCCTTTTGAAACCTTGGGCGTTGTAAGCAACATTTTATTTATCTTGAACCGTTCCATTCGGTTTCCGTAAGTGGATGGTCATCTCATACGCTTTGATGTGGCCAAAGGACTTGTGCCTCCTTTTTGAAAAACTGTTTTGTCGGCGCACGTAGACATGTCCAGTTTCCTGTGCCGTGTAGAGTTGGCCCTTAGGAATTCTGCGGCTGTAGCTTTGAAGTTGCTTTTCTGGTGGTCCATCAAGTCTGTAAAAACCAAAGATTGATACCAGTCTGCGAACTGAAGAGAAAAGCAGAAAAAAACTACATGTCCTCCTGGTGCTAGTACCTCGCCGATGAAATTGACCACTTCTGGCATATTTGAAGCTGGAACTTCGTCGTGTGACGAAAAAGGGAGATGACTTGCAATGGATCTCATGAACGGGGGTCTGCAATGACGAACCCTGCCTTGTACATCAGATTTTGGCTTTCCCTCTCTTCAAATTCTAAATTTGATAGCCATACCCGCAGTTGAATGCTTTAAATTACTAACGCA
Source organism: Herpochondria borealis (assembly GCA_032274145.1). Taxonomy (NCBI): domain Eukaryota; phylum Rhodophyta; class Florideophyceae; order Ceramiales; family Ceramiaceae; genus Herpochondria; species Herpochondria borealis. The sequence continues at coordinate 3,080 of JAVCKV010113368.1, read as the reverse complement.
TGTCCTTCTCATAGTCCTTGAGGTCTTTTTTACACTAATTTTGAAATTACCACTACGTACGGCAAGGTAGGCAGCTGTGATTTCGTCTTCGTCGGCCTTGTCATCCACATCGGAAAAATCATTGGTGCGACGTGTATTTGAATTACATGGCTTCCGAATGTATCCAAGTCTATTCAGAACGTCTTGCAGCATCGTAGAAATGCGCATTGGGATCCTTCCTGTGAACCTGAGAAACGGACCGATCAACTTCACAGTTGCTTGTTCGTGCGCCGCGTACAGTCTCTTCTTAGTCTTGGAAAACTGAATATCTTCCACGAAAAAATGAGTAGATTCAAAATGTCGGAATGCATTGCTGTGAAAGAGGAAGCGGCTTTTTATGCACAGCTCGACAGTAAGTTTATTTTCACGTTTGTCAGCGCGCCTTCTTCAAAATCTTCAGGGTCTTCTTTTCCGCACAAGAACCCCTTTTTTCATGACACTTAAGATATGGCTCGAAGAGGGTCCCATCTGATTCCACTTGCATGCCTTGCGGGACAATGTCCCAAAATCGGGACAAATCCTGGATTCCGAATACCACAAGCGTCCCGCAATTCGAAAAAATACCGCTGTCCAGCCAGTATAATCGGAAACATTTATAAAGACACCGGTGAACGTTCTTCGAGGATATGGTGGACTCATTCCGGTTGGAGCAACGATATTTAGATGAAGATTTCTAAACGACCCTGTGGGCTACACCATTGGGTACCTCGTTCGACTATTCAGATATTACATTCAAGGAAACATTGAATGACGCAAGCTCCCCATTCTGGAGATATATGTGAAAATCAGGACGAGCGGAGCGGGAAGAAACTGTAGGGGTATGAATCCCCTGTCGGGAGACCAGTCTGTATCTAGCAGACAAATAAGAAATGCGTTAGCTTAACCCGGGGTTGCTCAGTAGTTGTTCAGCGCTATCTAAGTTCGTGAGATCAGCTGGATCTCGGGGGTCGTTGGGAATAGAATAACCCAGTGTCGCTCGTCGGCACAACCGGGCTCGTGGCTAGGGGAGACGCTAACTGACTTAGTACATTTCGTATCGAAAAGACTGGTCGCGCAATGCGGTAAAATGCCACGAAAAGCAGGGCGAACACACGAGCAGAGTGATGGTCGGGAACGGGGGTGTAAGATCACCCTATGGCAAAGCAGGAATACTGCTATCGGTTTCGGGGTCTATTGGGATATGGGACAATTCGTGGTCTCAGGGGTCTGTCGGGGTCTTGATTCGGGTTATGGGTCAGGACGTTCCGGGTCAGCGGAGGACGCAACACGCGTGAGAGGGGCGAAGCGCAAAAAAAAGCTGTAAGGTAAAGGGAAAGAGGGAAGGCACGGAATGCCGAGCGAAGGGAAGGAAAAGAGGCGAAGCAAAGAACGAACAACACAGGAAGTCGCCGAAGAATGGGGTGAAGAATAACAGAGCAGGGTGATCAACTCCCGCTTGTGCTCTCCCGACCTTCGTTTATTCTAATCATCTACGGCGGGTCTCTAATAAACGACCCATCCGCAGATTAATGCAGCGTCGCACGTAAAGTAGAATACTTAATAAACAGTTAAAGTAAAGGGTTATTTCATGTATCATCTTCAGTGGTGCACACTGTAACCCATCGCGGTGCGGATCGGTGCACAGCGGTGGTGGATAGTATTCCCAGACTGTAAGGCACTACACTTGCCTGTCGGTGTAGGAATTTGACATTCCTAATTATAACAACCAATCTGGCCAAATTCGGCCGATAGTAAGGGCGGAGACTTGTGCAGTTATTTACACTGTAAGTAGTTACAGACAATTCATTGCATTACATAGACCCCCTGAAAAAGATGAGGCCCCCGATCCGTACAGTGATTCAGTTACTGTAGGCGCAAAATAATCACATCAAGCTGGCTGTGCACGTGTCAGGGTGGAAGACCACGCCCAAAAATCCGTCGGGACAGGGTTAAATTACCCTCGTCAAGTTGAGGGGCAGCCGCCACCTTCATCGCCAATGCTCTCCATCGTCCCAACTGCGTTCCACTTTACCTCCTCTTTTCTCTCTGCGCGGCTTGCTTGCCACGCGTTCTCTTAGCGGCGTGCTTATCGCTTCTTCTCTTCGTGCGCGACTATGCAGCTCATTCACGACCAAGATGACCCGTCCGTAATCCGGACGTCTCCGATTGCCGTCGCGCGGGCCGTTCTCGCGGCGGGGCCGGCTCGAGCTCCCGAAGGTGGGGTAGTACGTCGGTCTAAAATTTCAGGTGGGCCTCCAATATGGACGCTTACTACCCTGCGGTTGATGAGTATGATGCGAGCACGCGCTTCGTGCTCGAGCAGCTGGTCCAGCCGTGGGATCAGGACAATTGCGACTATGCGCAGCATTGCTTAGTCACGCCGTCTGATTTGGCGCATCATGGGCCCCGCGACTTTGGCTTGTACGTCAAAGAGCGCTAAACGCGGCTGAGCCATCACGGCCTTCGTCTTCATGCGGCTGAGCGTGCGTACTAGGACATTGGTTGGGCGCACAGCGCCCCAGAGGTTGATTACGTTCGCTGGCTGTCATCGACGACTCGAGCTCGGTTGAATGAATTCAACAGCGTGACGAATCTTACGTCCCTGTCTAGCCGCTGCCTTACGGCGTTCAAGACCCTAGCAGATTCGGATACAATCCCCTGGGAGGAGTATCGCTACCATCCCCCGGCCGGTCTGTCCATACGTCAGACTGCGCTCTTCCTTCTTGTGGCGCAACAAGCTGTCGCGTTTCGTTTGTCAAGACATGCAAGTGTCAATTTTCGCGACTGCAGCCGCGCCGATCAACCCTAATTTCTACGCTTGCGCGTTTTTGGAAATTATCCGGAAAAGGGCGCATTGCTGGCGTGTGCCTGCCAGGCAATGCGCCCCGACCCAAATACGCCACCAGTTCTACGCTCACGCGTTTGGGAAAATATCCCACAAGCGGCATCGCTGGCGGCGGTCCGCCAGCGCCGCTTACCTCAATAAGGACCACCCTCGGTACTCCGTTGAGGTATGACCCGAGCAATCGGATACAGAGATATGCCGGCACTGACGCGCCGAC
>JAVCKV010113257.1:0-19825 GCA_032274145.1 Herpochondria borealis | reverse complement strand
CTGCGAAGAACGTTGTCGCTGCGTTTCATGGCGGCCCGCTCCTTTCTGAGGTGAACCAATAACACGGCTTTGTATCCATCCACTGTAGTTGGTGGACGGTTGGTAGCTCGGCAGACAAATTGTCTTATCCTTCTTCACGGCAAGATATTACGGATTTTCGGGTGCGACAAGGGGGAGGGGAAGGTAACTAAGCAAATTAGCAAACATAAATCCGAGCCTCTGCAATTTCGCGCGTTCTGATCCCTCCAATCTTAATTTATCAAAATTGTACTTTTTCTTACAGTGTACAAGTGGCTCCGTCGCCGCTTCGCGGCGAGTTCGAGAGCTCGCTTTCCGTGTTACTAGGGGAGAGGATCTCGCGAGCTACCCTTCATCTCCTTGTCCGCGTCCGTTTCCGCGTCCTTTTGCGTGTCCGTGTGCGCATGCGTGTCCGTGTGCGTGTCCATGTGCACTTGCGTCTGCGTCTCCGTGTCAGTGTCCATGTCAGTGTCTATGTCAGTGTCTATGTCAGTTTCCGTGTCAGTTTCCGTGTCAGTGTCCGTGTTCTTGTCCATTTTTCGTGTCTGTTCCATACTACCTGTCTGTATCCGTGTCCATATCCGTGTCCGTGGAAATGTCCGCTGTCGTGTCCGTGTGCCCGTGCCTATTCGTGCACGTTTCAGTCTCACTCTTCGTCTCCGTCTCCGTCTCCGTCTCCATCTTCGTATAAATGTGCGTGTGTCTGTCAGTCTCCGTATCCGCCTCCCTTTTTATTATGTATGTTAGTTTGAGTGTGCGTTTCTGAGTCCGTCCACTTGCAAGTTTCAATATCCGTCTCCATCTCCGTCTCCTTGTGGGTTTGCATGTGTTTGTAAGTCTCCGTCAAAATATCCGTCACAGTCACCGTTAAATTTCCCCGTCTCCATCTCCGTCTCCTTGTGTTTGTGCCTCTCCTTCTATGCCTCTATATACGACTCCGTATCTACCTCCGTCTCCCTCTACTTCTCCACCTCCGTCTTCACATCCGTGTCCAAATCTATCAGTGTCCATATCCGTCTCAATCTCCTTGTACTTTTTGACTTTAGGTATACGTCTCTGTTCCAGCCCGCATGTAAGCGTCCATGTCCGTGTCAGTGTACGTTTCCGTGACCGTGACAGTGTCCGTGTCTGTGTCCGTGTACGAGTCCATGTCCGTGTCCGTGTCCGTGTCCGTTTCCGTGACCGTGCCAGTGTCCTTGTCCGTGCCTGTGCCCATATCCGTGTTCGTTTCCGTGCCAGTGTCCGTGGGCATGTCCGCTTGGGTTTTCGTGTCTGAGTGCCTATGCGTGCCCGTCCCCTTCTCTCTCTTTGTCTCCCTCTTGGTCTCCGTCTCCGTCTCCGTCTCCGAGTGCCTGCGCGTATCCGTCTTCGTCTCCTTTATCATCTCTTTTACCGTCTCCGCCTCGTTCTCCGTGCCGTTTTGCGTGTGAGTATTCGAGTGCTTGTATTTGTCCGTCTCCATGCATGTGTGCTTTGTCCTCTCCGTCCCCGTCTCCGTCTCTGTCTCCATCTCCGTGCGCGTGTCCCTATCCGTCTACGTCTCCATCCCTTTCCGAGTTTACGTGTTCGTGTGCAGGTACATGTGCGTTTCCTCTTCCGTTTTTGTGTCCGTGTGCATGTAGAAGTGCGTGTGCGAGTGCGTCTACGTTTTCGTGTCTTTATCAGGGTGCGTTTCTGAGCCCCTGTGATTTTCTGTGTCTGTGTGCGGGTGCTTGTACGTGTCCGTCTACCTTTCCATCTCTTTCTGGCGTGTCCATCTCCGTGTCCGTGTCTGTATCCGTGTCCGTGTCCATCTCCATGTTTCCACGTCCATTTCCGTGTCCGTGTCAAATTCCGTGTCCGTGTGTGTGAACATTTGCGTGTGGGTATCCGTTTACGTACCCATATCCGTTTCCATTTCGGTTTCCGTATCCGTATCCGTACCCGTATCCGTATCCGTATCCGTATCCGTATCCGTCTCCTTGCCCGTCTCCATCTGCGTCTCCGTGCTCGTATGCATGGGAGTTTGCGTGTGCGTGTGCGTGTGCGTGTCCCTCTCCGTCCTTGTATCCGTCTCCTTCTGCGTGTCCTTCTGCGTTTCCCGCTCCGTGTCCACATCCGTCTCCATGTCCGTCTTTGTCGTCGTCTCCGTCTCCGCGTCCTTGCGCCTCTCCGAATCCAAGTTTGTGCCCCTGTACGGCTCAGTCTTCCTATCCGTCTCCATGTTCGTGTCCGTGTCCGTTTCCCTCTCCTTTTTCGTTTGCTTTTCCCTCTACATTTTACTTTGCGTTTCCATCTCCGTGTCCATCTCACTGTGTCTGTGCGTGTGCGTGTGTTTGTGTGTGTCCGTTTCCGTGTTCTTATCCGTCTCCTTATCCGTTTCCATCCCCTTCTCCGTCTCCGTGTGCATGTCACTCTCCGTCTCCATCTCTATCTACGTCTCAATTTACATGGCCGCGTGCGGTTCCGTGTCCGTGTCCGACTCCGACTCTCTGTCCCTGGGCGTCTAAAGTACCTTATGTTCTTCCCTCTTCGTGTCCGTGTCCGACTCAGACACCATCTCAATATCCGTGTCCGTGTCCATGCAATTATACTTGTCCTTCTCTTCTTCTGTGTTCATGTGCGTCTCCGTCTCCGACTCCAATTATGTCTTCATGCCCGTTTCTGTGTGTGTATCTCTCTCTTCTTTTCTTTTTCTGTGTCATTTTCTCTCTCTTTCTTTGTCTCTGTGTACTTTTCCGTAACAGGGTGCGTGTGCGTGTATGTTTGCGTGTGCTTGTCCGTCCCGGTACCCGTCTCAGTAAGCTTGTTAATGCCCGTTCCTACATCATTATCCTTGTACTTGCCTGTACGCGTGTGCATGTGATTATGCGTGTGTGTATCCTTTTACGTGTCTGTGTTTGTGTCCGTGCTTTTGCCCGCGTGTGTGTCCGTTGCCTATATCCATACATTTCTCCCTATGCTAGTCAAAGTGGTTGTCCGTATTGGATTCCGCGGTTATTTACCACCGCCGCCGCCGTCGAGTTGTTTTTCATTTTTGCCGCCACGCTGACGGTGCAGAAAAAAATTACAGGTAAATTATTTTCCGTCTCTCGAAATATAGACACAGGGATGAAAATTTTGTTTTGCAAATGGCGTGGTACGTGGTGGAAATGGTTAAACCGCAGTTAGAGCGGCGTTTATTGTGATAATGCACTGCAGTTGGTTGCACTGCAGTTACATGCGCTGTGATTGGTGCCAATGATATAATGGTGTAAAATGGTAATATTTTTAATCAAAAATCAAAATTGTAATTTCTGTTTTTAATAAAACTTTAGAACTGTCATATTGTTTTCTCGCTACTTTACCACTTTATCAGATTGGAAGGGGTGCAAACGAGGCGACTGGCAGGAAAGGGGAAAATTAGCGCGGGAAAGGGACAGATGTGCAACGGGGCGAACGCACAGAGCCCGAAATAAAAAAGCCGCGTAGAAAAGCCGCGTAGAAATGCATGGGAGAAATAGCTAGCACACATCTTTTTTAGAATAGTTTCGGACATTTGGTGAATTTTTTATTAAAAGTTTAAGATTTATTAATCCATAAAAAATCTAGTGCAAGAGCATCCACCCAAAGCGTGAGGAAAATAACCAGATTTGCTAAGATGGATTTCGTTACGCCACCTTGTCATCGTTCAATGATTGGCTCGCTACCTGCACTGGCAAGATTGAAAATTTTAATTTCCATTCATGTTTTAATTACTATGTTTTCAGCGAGAAGTAAATTGCGGAGGCAAATAGGCCAAATTTACCTCTCAGATTTGCCTCCGAGCATCAAAATATAACATCACAGTGCAGAACGTGTTGAATTATTATTAAATCTTTCGTATTTGCTGCGAGAATAAATCAGCGAATTCTTATTGTTGTAAGTTGCGTTCTGAATAAAGGTGCTTTGCTCTTTTGCCTCCTGCCTGATGGCGATGCTTGTAATAAAGTTCACGCTCGCTAAGAGCATAGCCGCCAGGTGATGCTCTTAGCGAGCGTGCAACCCCTTCACTAATCTACCATTATTGTAGATTGCGCAAGTAGACGGGAACGCACTGCAAAGCAGAAAAATAACCGCCTGATGTACTACAATGTAGACTGTCTGGTGTATCCGTTCCGAACCGGATTTTCTGCGGGTGGATTCACTTCAATCTAAAAATCTGCCGCGCTGTGCGTGCTAAGGTAGCTGTAGAGATGGCCAAAAGTTCCTACGCTTGGTAAATAGCTGTTTTTAGCCCTACAACCGCCAAAGGTCCGTAACTTCCACGCACGCTACTTGCGTAAAATCTATGGTGCGCATGCAACTCGTGTTAGTGGAGCCGGAAGGCTATTAAAAAACTGGCTTCGGTCTCGGAGAAGAAGAGACCGGGGGTGGGATGGGGGTACCACAGGCTTCTGTACCCTTCAATTTAACCGGCCCATTGCGCGTAGTTACCTTTACGCAGCGCTACTCCTCCCCTCGCATTCGCCTACTACAGGAATATATAAAAATGGATCACCAGAAGTCCCAGCATACTGAATGACCTGGGCTGCGGGCCGACCGCCTTGGTGGCCACGTGCTGAACGTGTGCTATCGGGGCCTGTTGCAGCATTCAATGTAAGAAACAATCGCATGTTTTACACGTGTCTTGCACGTGTTCCGCGGGCGTGGAAAATTTTCGTAAATGACATGATGCCCAGATCTAAGAACATCCCCACTCGGGTTGGACCATCGGCAGAACGGCTCATCCATGTGTATGATAATGAATGGCTTAGCTCAAAAATGGTGACGAGAATATGAAGTCCAAACCGACACCACTCGTTTCGTTTGAACCATTGGTGAAGTACATATATGAAACGTACATCGAAATACTTATACATTTTTTCTGTAGTCATTATCCGCATAGTTGCAAACACTTTTACTGTTGGTGGACTGGGGATTGGCTGTTTAGAAAGGGAGGCCAGTGTAGTATCACAGCGAGCGCGCCGTGACACTACAAGGGGCTGGCTAGACGTCGGCAAACGACCGAGAGCGGCACGAGAGAGAGGAGGATAGGGAGACCACTAGCCAGCTGACGAGGAGGAGGGTCCAAGTGGCGTGTGTGTGCTCAAAAAGCTACGTCTGGTCGCACGCCCAGCGGGGACGCAAGCCAGACTACCAGGAGCTTGCGCTACTCAGCCTGTTGGGAAACGGGAGAGGGAAGGAGAAAAGCGAAAGGCGAGGAGGAATGCAGTAATCGTAGTTTGTTGAGGGGAAAATAAGGGAAAAATCGCTAACTACTGTCGTCGGGCACGTACGCTGACGGCTCGACTGCTTAAGTACCAGCTACCCGTCGCTTACAAGTGTAAGCGGTGGCGGTCGGCGGCCCGTTGTGTAGCAACGGTCAACGGGATACTGTAATTAAATACTGCGTTGAAGTAGCCTATACACTGCACGGCTGTACAGTGGTTCCCGCTTCGCACTTCTGTGCTGCAGACAAAAAACCCTAAGCTGGTGTTCCACTGTACGGCTGTACAGTGTAGTGGCATCGCGTCATGCATGGCGGTGCACTACTGTGCGAGCGTACAGAGGTTTACCGTCACACCATATGGTGGTGCACAACTGTACGAGGATACAGTGGTGTACCGTCACATCTGGTGCACCATTGTACGAGCGCGTAATGGTGTGCCGTCAAACCATATATGGTGGTTAACCACTGTAAGACCGCACAGTGGTGTACCGTCATACCATATATGGTGGTGCACCACTGTACGGGCGTACAGTGGTGTGGCGTCACTCCATATATGGTGGTGGTGTACCAACGTGCAGCTGCAAGGTGGTAGGTGTTGGTGCTGTAAGGCTGTACAGAACCACGAGAAAAAGGAGAGGAGGTACAGTGCAATCAGCCCGGTAGGGCGAGATGCTACAGCCAGATCTTCCAGAGAGAAAGCGCTGGGTACCTTCCTGATTGGGTTCATGGAAGGGTGACGCTGTGTTCTGGAGGCATTTCTATGGCGGGAAGCGGAGGGTGTTGCAATGCGCAAGGTTCTACGACAGAAAAACGATTTGATCGGTTTTTTGGTTCTTCGTGGCGGGAAGTCACATGTTCTGGGCCATTCATATCTCGCCAACTGTAGGATATTCCAAGCTTTTTGGCTCAAATGAAGATAACTTGAGCCAGAGTTACGGCGTGGAATATATAATTGACCCAACATTTTACGAATGAGGTTCCATAATTTTGGGCTATCGCCTTAATTCGAGCCGTTTAGCCGTCGGCAAAACACGAGTTGGGATGCTCTAAAGGCGCGCCGGTAATATAAAAATCGCTCTCCATCGCCGTCGCTTTTCTTCTCACCGATTTAATTGTTCTATTATCGTACCGCAGCTCCCGGCAGGTCATACGGCTCGTCGCGATATAAATCACTCGCAATTGGTTCTCACTATAGCTCCCCATCGTTTTAAACGTTTGAAATGCTCTCACCCTCGCTCAAAACGCTCGCGTCGCTTGCGGTCTTCGTTGCTCCTGCTGGCTGTCATAACTGCTCACAAATATATCACCCTCACTCGCAACGTTGGTGTTGCTCGCGTTGCTCGCGTCGCCGTGGTCGCCGTTAATCCTGGTGGTTCTCAAAATATCTTTCATAGCTCTCAAAATCTCTCGCCGTCTCTCTCAAGGCTCTCGCTGCCGCTCGTGGGATCTGCCGATTTAAATCTTGGCGGCTTTCGCCATCACTCTTACTATTTCGTTCTCTTGGCGTCTCTTAACACCCGGAGGGTTCTCAGAGCTCGTGTCGAAGATATAAATAGCTATGAAAGATCGCGCTGTTGATGGTGGCGGCTCTAGCCATCGCTCTTCGGTGATCTCAAATTCGCTAGAATTTTCGTTCGTAATAGCTCTCGGACTCGCCCTAATTGATCTCAAAGGCGCTCTTGGGAGCTCCTGGATTTCCTCTCGAAGCCTCGCTCTCAGTCCTCCAGCTGTTGTTTGCGAGTGCTCTTGAAGTCGCTAGTGAACTTGCTTAGCCTATGGATCGTGGTGACTCGCGCCTTCAAGATATTTCTGTCGCTCTTCTTCGCTCATAATATGGCTCGCCGGCCATCGATCATGGTATTTATCACACTTGATCTTAATAGCTCTGACTGCGGTTCGCAACCGCTCTTTTTCGCTCTCGTTTTTTCTGATTGTAGCTCGTCGCTGATGCTCGTGGTCTCCCTCGTTCTCGCTCGCGGTCGGTCGGATTTTCGCTCGCAAAGGCTCTTCCCCTCTTTTTTGCGATCCTGTTTTATCTAGATATTGGGTAGTAGCCGGTTCTCACGGACTGGTATCATAGCTCTAGGTACTATCATTACTGCTTGCCTCGAAATGGATTTTCCGGTGAGGCTCATGCGAGATATCTCATTCGCCTTCATGATTGTTTTGGCCCGGAGCTTCCAATGCTCGGTGGAACCATGGCACACTTAAACAAAATATATGGTGAACATGTTGCGGAAGAGAGCGTATGAAAGCTTTTACAATCTGTTGATGTTCGCGTTGATTCACCCTTCTACGCTGCACTATATGGTTTCCTGTTTAATGAATTCAATGTGACGGATACGCGCGCGCTTTTCTTAAACCAGTGCAGTAAATGTAAGAAGCTATTGACAATGTACTTCTTCAATTCTTGCGAAGAATTGAACTGTGCTGTGACCCTAGGACACGGCATTGACTGTACTTATCGATCGAGAGATACCATTTAAATAACGAAGGAGCTTAGGATAGACAGTATACAAAGTGAAAATTTGAATTCTTGGGCTAAGCATTTTGGGAATGGTGTGCTTTTCTAAAAACCCTGAGACGGGAGGACCACAAACCTTAAAATACGGAGAAGTTTGGAATTTCTGGAAGACACACTGGGTGAAGCAGTACAATTATGATCCAGATCCTGCTTCCTCTGCTGTGAAACTGGTCAAGAAACCACCAGAGTTCACTCTTATCCATGCGAAAACGAATAACACAGGATTTGGATTTCTCGTTAACCACGGTGTTGCCATGGTCAAAAATTGCCAGCTGAAAGAGCTATTTGCAGACTCTACGTAGAAAAGAAACGGTCAGAAGATGGACGTTTTTTTGGTACTGGGAACCGTGCTTGGTACGGGTTTTCCTATGGCATACTTTTTCCTAGCAGGATCGCAGCAAGATATTTTCACCGCCTGCGAGCCCGAGAGGAACTGCGTAACCTACACCTTGATTTTTTTCTCTCTGGTAAGGATTTTGGTCAGCTGGATGAAATCCAAAAGGCGTTCAACATCACGGCGTCTCTGTGGCTTTGACATATGAAACGGGCGAAAAAATGAAAATCGCAGCTCTCCGAAAAGATAAAGAGTTCAAGTTGTTTCGGACAAGAAAAAGTAAATTTCTTGGGATGATTGGAATCCACTATCACAGACATCCTTTGCTTCGAGAGGAAAAATCGCTGGAAGTATTAGAAAAAGAGGCTTTTGTAGAGCTCACGAGCTTTTTAGACAAAGTTGGGGATCAGAACCTGTTGAATTGCATGATTGACAGCTGGTACTGTTCAAATTCGTTCCGCATTTAGCGTCACAAGAAAAAGGACATGATTTCTCTTACTAAGAAAACCATGCATGTTGAAAGAAATTGGTCTAAGATGAAACAGGGTATTCTTCAGAACTAAAACGGTCCTAGCGTTGATCTTGTCCTGTTTCTTATCGAGCGTAACATCATGGTGAATATCAAATTCAATATAATGAATATTTTAGACAGAAGGTAAAATGCTCACTGGTGGCCTGAGTACAAGTCAAGTTGGTCGAAAGCAAAACCAACTGCTTCGAGGGTAGTATATAAAATCGACCCAGAAAGGTGGAATTGCAACTGTTTTGCGTACAGAGGAAGACTGTTTTTGATCTGCAAGCATCTTGTCCAAAAAACCTTTTCCGGCACATCGCGCCATCGAAACGATTCGCAGGGCCCCTTTAATGAGGTTCAAGAAGGTAGATAATCGTCTTTGTGCAAAAATTGATGATGAAATTTCATCGACATGTGAGAAAACCTAGGGAAAAGGATCACTGTCTTCTGTTTTCTTTGCCGGTCACCAGGATACTCTGGTATAATTTACAACACCTGTTCAACTTAGTGGCTCATCCGATGACATAAACGTGCGTACTGACGTTTAAAACGACTACAGAGAGGAGATAGAAGATAAGACGGAAACTACCGGTGAGATATGCAATAATCATGAAGCTGAAATCAGTGTGGGCGGAGAGGTGGAACAGATGAAAACAATTGGATATGAACTGCAGGGAAAGCTCTCGAAGCTCTACCAGAAAATTGAAGATCTTAATCAAATGCAGAAAACCAAAGACAAATTGGACATGTGAGATCGGCTATCTTCAACCGCGTAGATACCTACATGTAAAACGTAGAGATAGGCCAAAACGCACGAAGGGGGCAACAAACTTGGTCTGTGATTCTTGATAAAACTTATTATGGCGTTGAATGCAGTGGTATCAAATGGAGTGGATACGTTGGGTGAGGTCGGGTAGGCGGGCGGGGCGGTTCAGGATGGCCGTTTGGGGGAAGTCAGTGTGAAGGTACAAAGAAGGAGACAGTTGATTTTGCGCAGAGTGAAATTGCGATGGTGATTTATGCGGTTGCGGTTGAGGTTGAGGTTGAGGTGGTGGTTGAGGTTGAGGTGTTGGAGAGCGAAAGTTAAAACCAGTGAAGAGATATTAATATCGCGACGAGCGGTACGAGCTGCCGCGAGCTGCGGTACGAGAAGAGAACGTTGAAGAGGCTGGACGAAACGCGACGGCGATAACGAGCAATGGGGATTTTACCGGCGCGCGATTAGATCCGGGCATCACTTAATTTCCATAACGTTTCTCCGCCCTCTAAACACGTGCATGACATGTGTAAAACATTTAGATTTTTCTTACAGTACCTGCTGCAACATCCCCCAGTAGCACACGCTTGGCATGTGCAACCAAGGCGGCCGGTCGGGCGCCCAGATCAATCAGTATACTGGGACTATTGGTGATCCGTAGATTGGAGTGTGGAGTTTGGCGATTCCCATCTAGGCGTGTGCCATTGTGCCCGCAGCGGGCCATGTCGATTTTTTGCCTTGATCTGTCACAAGATTGCTCACTGGAATAATAGTATAGAACTGAGACCAACGGGGACCTGACTTGGGGATTAGACCTTAAATGTCTATAGTAATGTGAACGGCGCACGTTTTCAGGCCGGCGGAGGTTGTTCGGTTACTGCACCCAGGCAACCATCGATGTACACGTGTACTTGAAGCATGCAGAGGGTATGAACGTGACAGTCCGTTACATCATTTTACTACGTGTACACGTGGTAAAAACAGCGGCGCATTTCGCGATTTTGCGCACTACTGCGATAGTTCAAATCCATCTACCCCGCTATAATCCCACCCTCTAACTTTACCCGTCTTCATCACCCGTCGTCATCGTCCCAGTTCCGGATTTTTCCCGCTCACAGCTCGTCCCCGCCATCGTCCCCGCTCGAGACCACATTCATTCCACCTTTTCTCGTACGTCATCAACGCGGGACACTGTTGCTACCACGCCATTGAATTTACATGTTCCCAAATCTTCCCCACTTTTCCGTGTTTAATTATTCGAAATATGAATACTGCAGCTCCAACTACATTTTTTTAAATATGGGACAGCATTAACTTATAAACCATCAAATCACAATTTTAATGGACATGACGTTCTTGGTACCGTTGAAAAGGTATTTATCTGCCCCATTATCTGAAATAGTTTCAATTAATGAACAAATGAAACAAAACAAAACACGTTTGTTAACTGTCAAACATTTGAAATGGGCCTTTTAAAAAATATCATAGATCATGAGGAGTCGCCAGATCTGTTCTGGAAACACCCCCTCCACTTTCGCTGGCTCCGAAGGTACATTGAACTCGATGGAACTCGACCAACTCCTCGAATCGAACTTTAATCTACCCTATGCCGTGCCAACCTCATTCGATAAGGTTTGTGATGTTCTCGAAAGAAGGGACTTTGACGCAGACCTTGACGCAACCAGTCTTCTGCTGCATCTCGACGGAAACCACACGAATGAAACAAAAAAATGCAGAACCAAAGTGAGCAGACTGACGCACACGATGAGAAAGATATTTTCCACTACAACGAAACCATTTGTCAACACAGCGCCTGCCATACGGGAACCACATCATAAATGACGACTGGATTTGCCGAAATGTGTTACCCAGTACGAATGGCATTTCTAGATGCAATTCTGTACAGTCTCTCCTGCCCAACAGGGGAAAAAAAACTTAATTCGTGCGCCTACCATAGCGTCGCGAAATCGCCCACATTCAGATAAAAGCGCCAATAATATACTGTAGACAAGTACTGCGTACGCATTGAGAGGTGTCTTGAAAAATCTGCCAAACAAGCACGAGATAGCAAAAACACAGAACCAAGCAGGTAAAAGGGTAAAGAAAGGTAGCTGCAGAGAAAGGGATTCGAATACCGCTTTCAGAGTAGCTGTAGAGTGGCAGATAAAGGCACGTGAGTGCCGAAGTCCCAGAAAAATGACCCGAGGGACAGAAGTCCGAGGCACCGAAGTGAGGTGGAAAAAGAGAAGTTTAATGCTCTACAAACATTGCAGAGACATGATGCCCTGTTAGTAGTAACATTGGGCACAGTTGGCAATACCGGAAGACCTGGTGAGGGTCATTGGGTTACTGCAAGGGTGGGGCCGAGCAGCAGGGTTGTCTTATCAGGCCAGGCGTTTGGAGTAGCACGTACGAACCTGAAATGATAAGGGTGATTCTTGCAGAATATTGGGACAGACCAAAGACCTTACTGAGGTTTTCGATGAGATTTTGTCGGTTACGCGCCTGAGGACTGAGCTGCGAAACTCGTCTCCACGATATCTTGCAAAGCAAGTCAGTGCGAAACTGGTCCTTGAAGGGTGTTATATGCGCAACCACTTGGTTGAGTGAGAATTCACAGTCGCACGGACACGATGATTTTTGACTCCGCCCGAAGTACTTCTGAACAGTTGATTGCACCGGAACAATCGCTTGTATTGAGACTCTTTCCAAAAACTTGATGAACCGGTCGCTCCCGAGTTTTTTTATTGTAAAATACCTGCGGTTAAGAGGCTTGCTAAGCACCACTTGTGTGAGCTCTACAGAACCTTATCGAGGATGCTGCGCAATCGGCTTACGTCCACCCGTGAGGGTGGTTTCGATGAGACGGGTCGGAACGGATGGCTGCGCGAGGTGCAGTCAGGTTCCGGCCCATGACAGGAGAGTATAACTGCGCGAGATTTGCAGAAACGTACGGAAAGTCATGCGAAAATTCGGTCCGAAGGGACGGAACTGGACGGTGGAGCATCGCGCGCGAGAGCACGCAAACCACCATCCCGTAATACAGCGCCAAATTCATTTCGCTGTACATATCGGCCCCATTGATTGGGCTGAATAAGTCCGTGTAGATTACCCGATTATGCATGTCGGCGGACTTGACCATAGAAAATTTTCCGCCGGTTACTGATACTAGAAAGCGTAGAATTCTGGCCGGATAACCTGTATCCGCCAAATCGATTGAAATTCCCCAGGACGCTCCCGCGTCTTCTGTACCACACGAGAAAAGCAGCTTTGCATTAATGCATTTTTTGGAGTTTCCTAGCTTTCTCATTCTATTGTACCTCTACATGCTCATGAAATCGTGCAATCCGTGCTCCCCGCTGTTTACACCAATGGTACCTGCGATCGTCGAAAAGAAAGTGCGGTGTTCAAATAATTGTGGAGCGCGCTTAATTAAAGAAACTAACAAACTGTTATGCAATCGAATGTCCTCGTGGTCGCGGTGCGATGAGAAATATATCAGAGAAATTCCCTCACTTCACGAAGCGAAAACTATTCCAATCCTACGAGGAGTGGGGATCACGAATAAGTGGAATCTTGTACGTACTCCCCAGAATCTCCCGACCCAAAATTCTACATCATAAAGCTTGTTCACTAGGTACTGGAAACAAGACATGCCCTCCTTCGAATCGCTGCAACAGGCTCCGATTTCTGCGACAATTTTATAACGCTTCGAGATACAGTTGCTTCGCAAGGAGTGAAAAACTTCCTTGCCCAGGCGGCATTCCCATCCCTGAAAACGCACATGGATGAGGCTATAGGGTAGCTTCAGTTCTACAATGCAAATTCGGCGGCAGGACGCAATACAGTACCCAAGCACAGTCAGGCATTTCGTCTTCGGTTTTTCTGAGAAGTTGGATAATTCACGTGGCCATAGCGGACAGCCCCGTCTGCTCCAGTTCGGACCACGAGGCTGCGCGCGGGGCTTTGCAGATGCATCCAGCGATAGATTTAAGTCACTGTACATGCGTAATTAATCCGGCTTGGACGGGTGCGCACTAGGGTTGTCAGCGGAAATATAAATGTCTGGAACAGCCCGACGGACGCGGGTAGCCAGCAATTATTTGTAGAATCCGGACCGGAAACAGCCATTTTGAATAAGTAATAGGGCCGGATTGAAGTGCTAACTAATGAGAACGAATTTGTGGTGCAAAACGCGCTATGCGCTTGACCCTCCAATGGTAGGAGACCGTCGTGTAACTTGCGAAAATTCGCTGGGATCCTACCCCCCTACCAGCATCCCGATGCACGACAAGTCACGCCCCGCAGGGCTGAATTCGACACCGATTTCTACGCCAGCCCCGCACTGTGCGGCAATGTACAGTGCGGCGCTGGGATAAGGCATGCTATATGCGCGGATAAGACGCGCACGGTGTGTTGAGCAATTTACACCAATCCGCGCCGTGCCACGCCGTAAAGCGACATGTACAGTATGGAGTGGGCACGTACAGGATCCGAGGAAGCACTTACGTGCATGACGACTCCTGCCTTTCTGGCCGACTTCGGCCATACAGCGCCAATTTGGGTTGCGCAAATCGCACCTCGATGCACCTACCACACGCCCATTTATTTTGGGCACTGTACGGGGGTGCACAGTGACACGCGCCACGGCTCCCGAGTTTGGCTCCACAGTCCTTCCCCTTTGTCCCACGCAATTAGCAGGGACGCACGTCCTACAGCTCCAAGGAGCCAAACGACCACAGGCCCACCAAGCTGTGGAGTCGGGGTTCAAGACCGCCCCTCGGCGCCATGGGGATCTACATAGAGCTAGCTCCCCGGCGCCTCACGGGGTTCTAGAAGTTCCCGCGCCACGGCGCACGTTATAGTCTGGATCCCGCTTTCTGGGCGTGCTTTCAACCCGGGCCTTGCGGTCTCTGGTTACGTGCACCCCCGTAAGTCAGTTGCGGATCTGCGCCTCGGCACCTTCGTAATACAGTAGCTCAGGGGCCTACTAGCGGCCCTGTTTGGTACTTAAGCGGGGAAACCGCACGGTGGCCCTTCAGTTCTAAAGCAAAGTCACTTTGGGCTTCAAAATTAAGGCGTCTGGCATCTCCGCCTCGGCATCCTCAGGCAAGCGAGCCCTTCTGTGAGCACTTCTGTGGTGCGCCGTGATAGCTCACTCCCGTCGCGCGCACACAAGGGGACAGAGTGGTAGAGCTTAATGCGGGGTGGGATGCTGGCGCGAACGGGGACGTCGGACACGTGTGGCCGAATGGGTTTCGTCGTTCGGCGTGGTGTTCGTCCACTCTGAAGCGCTGGCAACCACCCCAAAACAACACAAAAAGGGGGCAAAGAAGGAAAAAAGAAAGTGAAAGACGGGAAAAAGGCTTTACTTGGGGGTAGCTCAGACGTGCTACCAAGATACCTTCTTGACACCTTCTGTATCCTTCTTTTCCCAACCCCAGCGCGACTCAGGCCGCTTACGTAGCGGCTTCGGCCGCGCCCAAGGCGGAGCTTGTGGCCAACAATCGGCCCAAGGGGCAAAAAACCCTAAAACTGACTACACAGAGACATTACAGTAGCTAACCTGACACTAGATGCCTTAACTAGACGACCTCGATAGGTCAACCAGCCCTATCACAGCCCATTCTCATGATATCCCCATCCGTCGACAGGTCCACCCAGCCCAGCCAATCAGCGCACGTAACACCCGGAGTGCCAAAGTGGCGAAATTTCGGGCTACCCAAGGCGTACTGTACGCTGTACCTACCCACGCCGCCGAGTGGAAAAGTGGCGGATTGTCGAAGGAATTTCCTGTGCCGGGGGTAGCTAACACTTTTATGATCCGACGTCGGGGTGCGCCGCCCCCTTATCGTCGTACCACAACTTCTCCTTTGTTCCGCGCCTCGATGCCTTGATAACCGCTTCCCAGCATTGATCCGGCTGTAAGCCAAGACGATCGCAGCATCCCGCGCCACAGCGCTTGTTTGGGTAACCCATCCTTACGGGGGCCTACAAGATAGCCCTCTTGCACGGTAACTCTGCACTCTTTTTGCTGTCTTCCTTAGCGACGAGTCTGTTCTCAAAACTTCCTTTTTTACCCCCGACCCTCTGGTGTTCTGCCGACATTCGGCCGTGTTCCGTCATTGCACCGACGTGTGCTCTTCGCCGCACTTCCGTGCTTGTTACCCCACTTCTCTAACTTGTTTCCACCGCCTGAACGGCTAGCCCCTCTGGAACCGCGCTTACGCGCTACTCTACCGCTCACCTGAGCCACCTGGAAAGGAGGCTTCGAACTCCTCGTCAGCACCCTGGTGCGGGACGTCAAACTTTTGGTGTGTGTTTTTTGTTCCGCGCTCCCGCGCTCTTCGCAGCAAGGGTTTGCACGAAAGAATGCTGTATAAAACTGAAAGTGTTTAAACAGTACCCTGACAGAACTGACTGAAACATTGACACGAAACAAAATAGAACGGATCAAAAATGGTTATGAAGAGGTGTTGAACTTTCTTTAACTGGGCATTGGGAGTGATACGGACCAGATGTAATCGCTAGATTTTGTTTTGGTAACTGAAAAGTCCGATCCTGGCCCGAAAATGGGGAATATTTATGAGGCAATGTCAGTACCGTCCAGGCACTCTATTGACGTGAAACTGCATTTGACAGTTGAGCAGAGAATAATATTAATTCTTCAAGAAAGAAGTGCACTAGCAAGGTATAGACGCGAACTGAAAATTAAAAATTACGCAAAACCCCATTTAAGAATATCGAAAAAACTAATGTGGGCAGAGGAACCCAAACCTGAAAGTCGTAAAGTAGGAGCGTTCAATTTTCAAGAAGTGCAAATATGGTGGCACATGACTCACTGCAGAACTGCTGCAGGATTTCATGCATTGTATATGTACTATACATGCTCCATCCCCATATCCCTCCATCAATCCGCAACCCACCATCAAACACGAAACACACACACACACACACACACACTCACTCAAAACCCTCAAAAAGACAATGCGCCTCTCCAATTTCAAGTAGAAGAATCCCACTGGGATACAGAACACAAGGTCCGTGGGACGCAGGACAGCAGGTGGTTCCAATCACGAGTTGGAGGTGAATAAGGATGATTCTTTAAGTGCGGTGAAACCCCTCTCGAATTTGGACGCGTCCCATTTGCACTTTGTAGAGTGCTCGCAGTATGAGAAAATCCATGGCCCGTTTCAGTTGTCGGTATACAGGCCGTATCACTTTGTGTGTCACTCCAACACAACGACTTGCTCAGGGTGGCTTCTAAATTACATTAAATTCAGCAAGCCCCATCCTATCACCAATCAAGTGTAAATTTCTCTGTAGTTGCGGGTTCTGTTCCTGGTGGAGCATTATGGACCAGAGAGCGCTTCTGCTTCATAGTCTTCGTTCGAATCGTAGCTACTGAGGGACAAAAGGGGTGCAATTGGCAGATGTTTTTGGATCATTTACGTTTTTGAATGACTTTGTGAGCAATATTCCATGTATCGCTGGGGCTTTACCTTCCTCCAGGCGAGTCCTGTTCTCTGAACTGTTGGTTGGATTTATTACGCACCAGCTAAATACCGCTATGAAGCACTGCATTTCAACGGAGTATGAAGACGAAACTTTCATCACCAAGAACCTTGCCAGTATCAAGTTCATCTTGCGCATATGTAACCATGGCAACTGTAGGGAATAGATTAACGAAGGGAGCGCACTGATCCCGGAGTTCAAAACCCGTTTCGGTACGACCTTTGCCTTCGTTGTTCGATTTTTGAAAGCCCCTGAAGACCATCAGCGCGTGGTTGTGAAAAAGGGGTCCTAATCTGCTAGTATGTAACTCTCAATGCTTGTGAAGAACCCGTCGGTCACGGATTAGGAGAGGTACCCGTGCCTGTTTGCAACTACAGAGGCATTCGGGCCATTTTTTCATATACAGACAAACATGGAGCAAAGCAAAGATCCTTGCATGCACCTCTTTCTACTCATGCTCACCCATCTGAAATTTCACCTGTAGCAAAAGGCATCCGGGATGATGAACTCTGCCACCATTAGAAGACCTACCTGTCACACCCAGCGGCTCTGCACTGTAGTTCTCGTAGAGTAAGAGAAAATTTAAATTCATGACATGTGCATTTCAGCGACAATTTGACATCCGGGGCTGAAGAAATTAACGTTTATTTCGGACGATACGAGCCGAGAAATATTCAAGAGGCGCTGCGCTGCGCAGATCCGACGTCTGATGGCTAAGATTTTTGGCTCTTCTCCAAAGGATTCAATGCCCGTGGGGGTTTCTATCATTCCTGCGGAACTGGGAGTGGACGGTTTAGATCTTAGCTTCGCTATGGACTTCATGGCTGAATCCGCTAACGAAAGCGCCTTTGAATATCTGGATATGTACATGGCGCAGATTTTCGCCCTCGGTCAGGCAGGATATTCATAAGGAAAACACAACGGCGTTATGCAATTTTGGAATCGTAATGCAAGAAGAGTTCCTTCCCTCACACGGGTTGCATATCAGCTGCTCGCCACATCACTGTCTTCTGCAGCAAGTGAGCGTGATTTTAGCGCAGTGATTTATATCCTCAACCTTTTACGGAACCGCTCTACGTCTCGTTTAGCATTCTACCTCATCCAGCTGCGCACGGATTACGATCGAGAGTAAGTAAAATTTTGCATCGTAAGCTCTTCTCGTCAGTCATATAATAAGGTATGCTGCCCTTTATTCCTCCCCTTCATCTCGAAGATGGACAGCAGGAATAAAGGGCAACGCATGGTTGAAATTTTCAGGGGAGTCCCCCGAAATTTTCATCCATGCCCTTATATAACTTAGAAAAAAATCGAACGGCGCTCTCGTTGTCGTCTTTTCAGGAAAAAGTGACACCAATAAATATAATTTCTAATCAAGGTTTAGCTACCACAACACTGAAAATTTTCTTTCCTGCTCTCATATTTTCAAGTCCGTAACTCCTTTCCATGTTTGCTGCCTCTGAGAAGAACCGTACTACTCCGCTTTAACCCTGGTTTCATCTCCCCTCTGTCCGATCAGACATTTCCCTCATACTTAAACTGGCCGATTCGTCCCATGGGCTTCCATTTTTGCACTTTTCTTGACTTCTCTGCATGCGGCACATTGTCCTACTTGACTGACTTTGTTTTTTCCGCAAAATACACCTTATTCTAGCCTGTTTGCCCTCACATACCCAAACGAAACATTTTTCGGAGTAAGAAATGGCGACGGTAACGACCGGAACGATTCGGTAAAAGTTTCGTTTGCTAACATCTCTAGTGCTCACAGTTTTTATTGGTTTCTGTGGCATACAGTGGGGAAAATAAATTTAAGTTAGAGTGTAAACCTTTACAATTAATGAAAGATTAGAGTGCCTTAATATTATTAGTTCATACGTCAGGCGCACCAAGTCCTTACCCAGCATCCTCGTATCCACAGCCTTGCTACGGACCGAAGGATTGCTCAGCGCGCAGCGCCCCAATCGAGTCCTCACGCTGTTTCCAAGGCGAAATACCGCGCGTCTCTGCGTACAACCCGCTACCCTCCTGCCTTCCACCATCGTCGCCCTCGCCGCATCGTTTCCTTCGCGGAACCCCTGTCCCTCCTGCCCACAATTTCGCCCATCATTATTTCCTCCACCGACGAAGGACAACAGCCAGCCAGACCCGCCCCTACTCCCCTTCATTACCTGATATACTCTGGCACCTAGCTTCTCCCGAGTTCTCCGCGTGCCTCTTTCTGCGGGCGGCGCCGCCTGAAGCTCCATTCCATTTCTGCATGTAGCTCGGACGGCGTCGGCGCCGCCCACAGCTCCAAGTCGCGGCTCTTCACCACCTCATGCGCCTACAGCCGTGTTCCTCCATCAATTTTGCGCACTTTCCTAACGCGAAAACCCCGCTCTCCATAAGTCACAGCTACGGTATGCCGAGCCAGGAGTTCAGCTGATGATAGAACGGGTAAACATCTACGACTTCGCACTCCTCAGAAAGTGCAGCATCATGTAAACCCCTTTTCTATTTGCGACTCACCCTGCTGATGGCATCTGTTGTGCGGCGTGGTATCTCACTCCCGTCGCGCGCACACAAGGGGACAGAGTGGTAGAGCGGATTGCGGGGTGGGATGCCGGCGCGAACGGGGACGCAGGACACGTGTGGCTGAACGGGTGTCGTCGCTCAGTGTGGTGTGCGTCCACTCTGAGGCCCTGGCAACCACCCCAAAAGAGCACAAAGAAAGGGAAGAAAGAAAGGAAAAAGGAGGTGAAAGACGCGGAAAAAGGCTTTACTTGGGGGTAGCTCAGACGTGCTACCAAGGTACTTCTCGGTACCTTCCAGATGGTCTCTCTTCCCAACCCCTGCGCGACCCAGGCCTCTTATGTAGCGGCTGGGGCCGCGCCCAAGGCGGAGCTCGTGGCCAAAAACGGCCCAATGGGAAAAACCCCAAAACTAACTACACAGAGACATTACAGTAGACACCCTTA
>JAVCKV010113146.1:0-19834 GCA_032274145.1 Herpochondria borealis | reverse complement strand
GGTGCAGTTGAAAGCCAATGTGCGATCAGGTGAGCTGCCAGCTCATGGTCATTCCTTGAGGGAGAGCAGTGAGCTCCTCAAGAGTATGATGGAGAACACCATGAAAGACTCCGCTTTCGCTGCCCTCCATGAGTTCAGTCAGCAACCAGCAGGGTTGAAGGGGGACAAGCAGAAGTTGTTGAGACCTTTTGATGCCAAGGAAGTGGTTGGGCTTGGCCTTTGAGAGTTTGGCTGTGGCGTTTGCCAAGGGGTTTCATGGAGACTCAGGCCACGACGAGTTTATTGCTAGACACTGCCAGATGGTCGGTAAGCCAACCACTCGTGTGAAGCTCAAGCAAAGTGGTGACGTATTGGACATGCAAAAGTTTGGAAGCTCCGAGAAGCAGCACCAGGCAACCAACAACCATTTGAAGCGCGTCGAGTAGGAGGACGATTCTGCCGAGGATGCTCTGACAAAGTTAAGTGGCACAGTCCCAACAGCTGTGAGTGCATCGCCAAAAGTTGTTGTCAAACAGGAGGATCCACGAATCTGCTAACTGCACCACCTGCTGCACCACCTGAGCTGGCACAGCTCCCCCGCCTCCTGCACAATTGAAATCATCAGGGATTTTGTCAATGTAGACTTCCCCATCATTCCCTATGACCACAAGTGAAATCTTTTTGACTGGGTTTGTTGCAGCTTCCACGTTGTTGTTGAGGAGCGCATATGTGTCGTGCATTTGTTGGTATAGTATATTTGCAATTCCCTTGGCCATGAATGCATACCACAAGACGGTACGACCCATATTGACTACAGCATCATCAATATTTGTACACCCATGGGGCATAACTGTACTATGAAGCCAGTCATTATCAATCCCAGCATCTTCTCATAGTTTGTACATGACAGGACCACCAATGCAAAGAAGAGCTGTGACTTTTGCCTCTTGGTAGGGCAGCTCAATGTTGTTGTAGACATCCGAGACACGAGCTGTAGATTTCCAGCGCCCTCTCAAGTCTTTCTCGTCCTTGCTGGTTCCCTTCTTTGGACACTCTGTTGAAGCATATTTGCGGACACTGTGACTTCCCAAGAGTCCAGTGTCAGCAAACTCAGGGCAGCAGAAAATATCACTCCTGTAGATGTTCTGCGCTGTAGTCTTGGACCTTACCCTGTCACAGCTGAAAAAAAAGGCAAACAGATAAGGGGTCAAAGGGGCAGTTGGAGAGCTCTCTGCAAACAGCTCGAGTCATAGTCCAATGGACAAATGCGCACAATGTGCATGGTCATTGGATGCCAAGATGGCCTGCCATGGGGCATCTCAATCTTCTGTCACATTTTTAGACCAATCCAGTTTGGACTTGAGTACATAATCAAAATGGTCGTGCCTCTTGAGATTGGCACACTTTGCCTGTGTCACACAATCAATCCAGCTGATCAGATGAAGCTGGTAGTTCATCATCGCTGGAATACCATACTTCCAAACAATCTCCTGTCCCTCATCTTTCAACATGTTTAGGAAATGATGGTATTCATTGCTCGTACTAGAGCAACAAGCTCTGGACAGTGCACCCTGCCCATGTACCTCCCTCCTCTCAACAAATTTGATCAGGTCATTCAACTTTTTGGACCTGGGCGGATTTCCATGCCCTATAAGCTCGTTCCGTGCAGTAAGATGGTTTGGCATAAAAATGGATAGTGTTTTTTCAATACTTGATGGTGTTGAACGGATAAGGGGATTCAAGTCATGCCCAGCACCTGGCTCAAAAACTTCAAAACAGAACCATCTCATGACTGCATTTTCCATCAATGCCCCCAGCTAGGCTTGAGTAAAATCAGTATCCCACTCATATTCTTGATTATCCAAGTAAGCCATCATACAACCGAGAATTGGCTTGTAGGTTCGCGAACCCATCTTATCTTTTTTGTAATTGTAAATTGTGAGTATAGTTTGACTAGTAGTATTATGGGCCCAAATATAGTAGTTCAATGGCCCAAACCATGTGAAAAGTTGTATTTTCTAGCAAAAAAATAACAAGACAAGAAGCTAGTGCTCCATACCCTTTGCTAGAGGGATATTGCCTGGTAGGTTCTTGTGGAGCACTACCAGGAAATACTACACTGGTTGTATTTTAATGTCAACATTGAGGAGGTACAAGGACCAGGGTGTTCAACACCTGGGTAGGCCTTCATGGGGATGTTCATGACGACATGAATGCCAAAACATTTCTTATACATGGTGGCTAGGAGGTGATTGAATGGAATGAAAAGTTCTTCCTCCAATCTTTGTCATGTAATATTTGATTGTCAACTGGGCTGGCTCAGGGAGAGGTAGAATTCTGTCCAGTGTCGGTTTTGCTGCATTCTTCAATTCAACACATTAGACCAAAAAGTGACATGACCATGCAGTTGCACTTCTCTGTGTTGTTGTTGTTGTTGCATCATATGTATGTGTTACCCCCAAAATGGAGAATTCCCACTCTCAAGATTCCAGAAATCATTCTTGAGAATGACAAACTTCATTCTTGAGAATAAAACAGAAACCCCCTTTTTGATTGAGATACATCCACCATGACCGCTGGCGTCCCATCATAATTTTGATCACCAACAACAGACATTTCACTGCAAGACTCCTACAATGGTGCAGCAAAGTAACCAAAGTCTCACAATTCTGCAGTTATATGCATTACTGTACACATCCTGAGTACACTTTCATTCTGAAGCTTTTGTTGACCAATTCATCATGACCAAGCGCAAGCAGAAAAATGGTGGAGGCCTTGGCCATGTAGCCATGCTCAAGGTATTGAATGACCTTGTTGCAGCTACAGCTGGAATGACCAGCACCAAGCCCACCATTCCGAAGGTGAATTTGGCATGGACTGGACTTTAGTAGATGACCTTCCTTTCTCTCCTATTGATGACTAAATCCGACAATGATGAAGATGATGAGTCCATGCTGCATTGATGGCATGTCAATTTTGACAAAGATGCCTGCAGTTGCAATGACTTCTCCAGTGAAGTTCCCTGCGAAGATTCCTGTGGTTGCGACAACTTCTCCTGCGAAGACTTCTGCGGTTGCAATGACTTCTCCTGTGAAGATCCTTGTGAAGATTCATGCGGAGTTGCCACGAGTTCTCCTGTGAAGATTCCTGCAGTTGCGATGGCTTCTCCTGTGAAGATCCTAGCGAAGATTTGATGACTTCTCCTGTGAAGACAATTCCAGTGGCTCCATCAATGTATCCTGCAACTATCCAAGGAAGGATTCCAAGAAAGTATAATGAAGTGCTTTCCCAAATGAATGCAACTAGGATTGCAACATCCTCATGCGTGTCTCATGCAACGCCTCCTTTGACAATCCCAATGAAGATTCCTGTGACAACTCCCCCTTGCCAGCCCCAATCCTTCCAACTCCCACTGCACCAGACTGTAACAACCTGGCAATTTCTCCACCTGACCCCAATCCCAGCAAGGGGTTGTCCCCATCAATGCCAATTACACTTTAGGATTTGGAATTTTCAACCACTGTGGCTTCTGCAGAGGAAGCCTTTTCCAAGTTCACACGCACAGCCTACCAATTGCTACCTCTCATTCTGTGTCTTCCACCATTCATTAAGTTTGCAACACCTTCTCTTTGATCAAGCAAGGTGTTTCTTTCATCGAGCGGTATAGCAAAAGGCAACGTGGTGATGCATCCCATTATGTTTCTCGAATGTTCATTCCTGATGGCAACCCGCCTCCTACCTCAAGTACCCTGCATGGCTGTCTCCCCAAGCACGACCCGTTTCCTTCCCTGTTGTGTTGTCACTACCAGAGAAAGGAGGGATTTGATTTCACTCCTTTCCACGACAGAGGGTTCTGGTTTTCTAGAGCCAACTCTTACCAACAACAGCCTTGTTATTGAAGTCAATGGAAGTCCTGAGTCTCAACAGGCTGCCACATCACATGCATCCGCGGGAGGACTCAGTGTCGAACGAGCAGACTTCATTGAAGAACTTCACTTTGTATTCCACCCACAAGAGAGCACAGATAGGAGGAAGCGTGAGCAAGGGTATGTCCCGAAGTACAGGAAATGGGTCCACTACACCTGTGTGTTTAGGGATTTCATTACCCACGCCTACAGCTTCGAACGCGCAGTATGGATTCACCTTTATGAATCATCTTGACCATCATAATGAAGTCATGGTTGTCATCAACAACAACCTTCAAGATTCGCTGTCTTCTCCCCTCGACTGGGGCCAGATTGATTGCATTCTCCAATGCCCCTCCCTGCATGTTGGGAGTGCAAACCGACAAATGTCCAATCTGGTCCTTGATGTTGGCTTACTGGAGGGATATGCACCTCAAGGAACACTGGTAGGCAAAATGGTGTGGCACAACCAGTTCTCAAACCGCGTTCTACAGATGCAAACATTGTTCCTTTCTTTGTTGTGGCTACAGAGTTTGCTACATCCCAGGACCTACTTTTCCTTGACTCTCACGACCAAATTGCCATTGTTGATCCCAACCATCCCAAACGTTACCTGAACTTTGCGGCATTCAGAACAAACCGGAACAGGGTCGTTTCCGCCAGAGAGAGCAACAGCAATACACCAGTTCCATGTAGAAGCACCAATTCAAATGTACCTGAGATGTCTTTGGTTGTTGACATGGGTATTGTCAAGCAAGTCCAGTTTGACCATTCTGTCCCAAAACTTGATCCAGGCAACAACAGCAATACATTCTGTTTGGATAGGTGTGGTTTCAATGGTGGAGGATGACTGTTGATTGATAATACCTTGGTCCGCGAGGAGCGATACCTACTGATGGTTACTCACATCAGTAACCTGTTTCAGGCAACTGACTCTGTACGAAGACTGGTGACAGAGGAACTACTCCAAGGAACTCATATCAAATACTTTCCCAGCATGTCCATGATCCAAAACGACTGCAACTTTGAGACAACATTGTTTCATCAACCGTACATTTACTACGTCATGTTGATGACAAATAACTTCAATCTATTGTACCCAGAGATGGTATCAGTTCAAACAGTGATGGCATTCATCCCAAACACCTCCCTTTTTTGTGCTTGCATGCAAATGTGCCTTGGAAAGCTGGAGTACTACAACCATCAATATGACCATAACGCGAACGGTTTTGAGTTGGGGTATGTCTTGGTGAAGTTGATGAAAGAGTTTCACTGTCTCTATACACACAAGGAGACTGCTGACAGCACACAGGAAAGGTACGTATGTCCCAGGGTACCCTCCGGGTCTGATTGGATCCATAGATGCGGCTTCAAGACCATTCTTCTTCTCTTTACTTTGAGCTGTCATGGAAACATCACAACTCACAGATGACAGAAGACAGTTTTTGGTACAGTCCTGCACCTGTATGTTTTGCACACCAAAAATCTCTGGGTCTTGGGTGGCAGTCATTCCCTCTACGTTGCCTCCAAATGTGGTTTGGCTGACTTTGCCATGGTTGCACAAGTATGCAGTACTGAAGGGTGACACCAGAGATATGAAGTATGGGAGAGCCACTTTTCGTGTAACGGAGTTGAAAAAGGCCTGGACACTATCCCTACAAACTACTTGCATCGCTTTTCATTGAATGTTGAAGATGATACAATCAAAAATATTTTGTGCAGTACATTTCCTGGTTGTTTCCTTTTCTAGGAGGGAACACATTCCAAGTGTTTTTACTTTCTCACATTCTCCTACGTCCACAGAGATATTTTGCATCGACAGCAACAGCCGGTCGGATGGACAGTGGTGCGACCTTTTGGAGTCGTCACAGAACATTTTAAGATTCTCTGGAAATAGTGTTTTCACGTTTTACAATGAGCAATGGAACAAGTTACCTGGTCAGGCTGTAATCGATCGTTGGCCATAGGGTGCCGATCTCCTAACCCCGATCCAGATCTCCATTGCGATGGGACTTAGACAGACCATGCCCACTTCAGCAAGTCTCTCAAGACACAGGAGCTAAACCACCATTTGCTGTACCCGGTTGGGTGTCACATCTTCGAATTCTAACACAGCATGGGTGCACCACCAGGCCGCGAGGTTCTGACAACTGGTGAATATGTCATTGGGCAACACCGAGTCTTGCTTTGATCTTGAGATTTGAAGGGGACTTTGCCAGGATGTGGCTTTCCTTCATGGTAGAAGAGTATTGTATTCCAAATAGGGGTACATGACAAAGAGGTGCAATCTGTGATATTATCCACTTTGATGCTTGCCAAAAGTTGTCTGTTCTTAATCTGGCCCTGGATATCTAGACAGTCGGCAAAATGTACCAATCTTGGTGAGACATTTATTTTGCCAGTCAAACAAAAGGTAACCATGCCAGATTTATTCCACTTTTATGAACCCAAAGCTGGATTGATCTTGCTGGTATGCTAAGAAAAGCGAGAAACTCCCTTGACGGAGTAGAGAATATGTTTCTCCTGCTCTCCTCCTTGAAGTCACAAGGTCTGGAAGAAGGCCACTGCCGGCTCCACAGAAGAGCCAGGTGGTGAAGAAGTGAAGAAGTCATTCTGTGTGTTTTCATTTCAAGAGGCATTTGTCTCAGTCTTGTTCTGGTCTAACCAGCGTCAATGATATTTGCTACTTTGATTGCACAGTGCCGCACGTTCAAGGTCGGCGGCGCCAAAAATGAGAGTTGATCGTGCGAAAAATGTCGCACCGTGGTTGGGGACCATGTGTGGGAGAAGAGAAAACAAGATCAAATACCACAAATCGTGAGTTCGCAGCACTCATCCTTTTGCTTATCAAGTCCCAATGAAATCGGAGTAGGTGGTTCAGTATATAATACCTTTTGGAACTGTCTGGCTCTACAACGGGCCAGGTCATCCGAGGTTACTCCTTGGTAAGAAGTGTACAGTGCTGGTATAGACATGTACAACTCTGCAAGACCGAAACTCTTTTCACTTTCTTGACAACATTGTTCACACAATTTCGCATCGGGTAGTCATTCCAAAAAGGTGAGAGATCGAAGAAAGGTCAAAATCAATCTGAGTGGAAATATTTCTTCCTTCTAATACTTACTCTGTTCTGTGTTTTGCCAAGTCCATCATGTTCAAGTCTATTGCGTTGTTGTTGACCATTCTTGTCCAGCAAATCGCTGGCCATGGGTATTGCTACACGCCTCGTACCCGCAACTGGGTCGCTGTGGAGGAAGGTGTCAATGGGGCAGCTATTGCTAATCTTCCCCCGAAGGAGTATTGTCCCGATGTAAGTTTCAGGCTGGCATATTGAACATAGACTAGCGGCCAGCACACAATAAAAGAAATCATCTAACAGTTGTTCTGTGTCAGTGTCTCAACACCAATGAAGAGGGTGGCATTTGCGGCAAGAAAAACGGCGGCACAAGCTATACTGACTATCGCGATTCTGTCGGCAATGAAATGCCTTGGCAGAGCCAGGATGTCTTCACGGCGGGAGATACTATCACGGTTAAACACCATTACACTACTCACCACTATGGCCACATCAGTCTCTCCGTGTGTCCAGATGGTGACTCCTCGACCCAGTCCTGTTTCGACAACCCTGACAACTGGTTAGAGTTTGTCAGTGACGAGCTGTACGGGATGCCAAAGGATGACGCTTACCCAGAGCGTGGTTACTTGAAAAGGATGCCAGTCCCCGTTAGTTTTGATATGAAGTTTAAGCTGCCACCCACTGTCCACGGTGACCAGGTCCTTCTCCAGTGGCGCTACATCACGGCCAACAGTTGTATTCCAGATGGCTACGCTACATATTTCCAGAATGCTATTGCTGATCCAAATCTCAACGTGATCACGGAGGATTGGAAGGGAGCAAATATGGCACCATGCACTGCATACCCCCAAGAGTGAGTGCACTTTTCTTTGGGTTGTTGGGTGAATCTTTTGTAGCTAACAATGTGCCTGTCTTTGTAACGAAAGTGGAAGCAAGCCAACGGGAGCTCCAGAACAATTTTGGAACTGCGCCGAGCTTACCATCCTGCCAGCGTTCCCAACTGCCAGCCCACAACCGACGACGACGCCGTACCCAACTGGCACCCCTACTGTGAAGCCTCCACCACAAACGTATCCACCTAACTCGAGTGGCATCCCATTCCCCTGCTGTGCTTGGAATGTGAATGATGGCTGCACGCAGCCGGATAATGATTACTGTCATGCCTCCAAGAATCAGTGCGAATCCGCTTGTTCAGGAACCTTCCTTGAGCCAAGCGACGGCACTCCCGCTCCTGTTGGATCGACAACACCAGCTCCGGTTATCGTTGGTACTCCAGCTCCTGTTAGCACTGTGACTCCGGCCCCAGTTGTAGTTAGTACTCCTGCTCCAGTCAGCCCAACTGGCGGTGGTACTTCTAACGGCATTCCACTTCCTTGCTGCGGTTGGTCTGGCGAAGGCTGTTCTCAACCAGAAAATGGCTACTGCCAAGCAAACTCAAACCAGTGCTCTGGAGCTTGTAGTGGGCAGTGGTACACAGGAGGTAACCCCATCACTCCTGCTCCAGCTTCTGCTCCTCCTTCTGGAGGTGGATGTTGTACCTGGGGAGGCTGGAGTACCTGCCCTTCGTGGACTGAGAATAGCAGCGATCCCGTAAGTACAAGGCCGAAGCCATTTGAAAGCTCAACGTGCTGACCAAGTATGCGATCGCTCACACATGTTCACGCAGTGCCATTCTGTGTCTTCTGCCTGTACGGGCTGCTCTGGGACATGGATTGACAGTGACCCCAACAACCGCAAGCTCCGCGGTGCAGAGTAGGAGAGTCGGAGGAGAGTCGTTGAGCAGCAAATCGGTGGGACTGGAGAGTAGCAATTACAGGAGAATGAATCAAGCTGAGAGTCTCTCGAGGACAAAAACAAAATCTACATGTTACACGAAGAACAGAGACGAAAAAAGAATATTATAAATCGGTCTAGATGATTTCTCACAGGTCACCACACAACAGTCCAGGATCTCGGAGGGTATGGGTAAAATAGATATTTTTGATTGGCTTCAAATAGAGTGTCCTACACCGATGAGCGGCGGAGCAAAGTGACCAAATACTACAGAGCCGCTCTCGTGATTCGATATCAACCAAGTTCCTGCTAAGGTCCACAGCCAGCAGCCTGTGCGCTTTTGTTTGTGAGCCGTCAAACAGCAAACTTCTTAGCTTGGAGGAAAGAGAAGAATCCACGTAGAACGCGCGGCGACTGGAAAGCAACACACGGTCAGCGTAGTTTAGTCAGAGTTCATACCATAACACATACTATGAACCTAAGCCTATGTATGGATATTGATCGGCTTCACCCATGTCCTACGATTTTGAGCACTAGCTAAATTGACCACCATATGGCCACTCTCACGATTCGATATCGAACGAGTTCCTTCTGCCTGCAGATCATCATCGATTCATTCCTACACATGCACGTTTCATTTGTAGCTTTCCCATCTTCCTAAGCATCCAAAAGACCTTCCACCTTGACCATCCCCTTCTCTTGCAACTCAAGGGTTCGCCACAAGCGCTCCAGTTCTTCTTCACTTCCCTGGACGGCAATCTCGTTTTCTGTCTCTTCGTCGTTTGTGCTCAACTTGACTTCACAGTCGTCAACGCGATCGCCGGCCTTCCAATAGTAAATACCAGCGTACGGACTGAGCAAACACAGATAGAACCAGTTGGGTTGACCAATTCCAGGGAGCGTTAGAGATTGAAACTGAATCTGAAGGACCAACGCAAGAGACGCCATACCCAACGCGGTGCAGAAAACAAGGAAGAAGGCCTGACTGGTACTTCTTTGGACTAGGCCGCGAAACGTGATGGTTTCACCGGCATCAATAACTTCATAGTTGTTGGCCTTCATGTCTACAAGTGTCCACCGACAAGAATTTGAAATTGGGTTAGCTGTGAAGTTCAATACAAGTTCAATACATATATATATATGCCTTTCACTGATCACACATTGAACGGCAGCAAGTTTGGGGTAACGTGTACTCACAAGCCATGATTTCACCAGCTTGCTGACGCAGATCTTTGCCGTCCTTTGCATTCTCTCCTGGGGAAATATAGGTTTTTCGTTTAACCTTGGCCGAAGTGGATCGCTTGACCTGTGACCAAATACCGGGGAAGCTCATGACGTACAACCCAAGCACAGTGTAGTAGGACACACGGCTATAGGTTGATTCACCAGGAACACCATCAGCAGCATCGGCGATTGAGAGTGACGACATCACTTCACCCAACGAATGAAGGGGATCCATCAAATGAAGCTGAGTTTCAGTTCGCTGTGTCTGAGACACAGTATGCATGGGAGAAGGAACCACAAATCCATTTGTTCCGACCACCAGTGAAACTAGGAACAAAGTAATCTTAATGGAGCGCATTCTGGAATCTATGTCTTCGGTATTTATACTATTTTAGAAGGTGGCACGGTTGAGTATCCAGTCGAAGCTTCATGAAGCAAAGAAGCAGCCGCCAACTCAATCACATCACAAACTGAAAGGATGAGGAGGTCAAAGTGCGTGTTCGAGAAGAAGGCCAGACGGTGCTTGCTGAAATTTTGACACGCGGCGAAATAGAACGACAGACAGACCATCTGAGTCTTGTCTGTCTTCTTTCCAGATTTTGATTGCATACACGATCTTATGATACCAACATGAAACATGTTGTCATATCCATATCATCGCATCATTGGTTGTGAAGGTGTTGAAACATTATCCTCAAAGTAGTCTACCATCAATCAGTATTCGAATATGGGATTGACGTCTACGCATAGTTTGTTTGGCAACCTCGTACATGGGATACGTGTACATGTACTTCAAGTACTCGTACTCTTGCTGATTTGCCTGCACAACACATCTGCAGAGGCTGGCATTCGATGGAGAGACCTGAGCGTTTCTACGAACAGCGGAGCCGAGATTGTACACCCCTTTTCAGGATCGGTACCAAGTGGACAGGCATGTGGAGTAATTGGACCCAGTGGGTCAGGGAAAAGTACGTTCCTCACGGCACTTGGTGGTGCTTCGACTCTTACCGTTGGAGGAAGTATCTGGTACGTTGATGACGAAGATGTCGCAATGTCCTTGTCGTTGCAAGATGGACAGGTTGCGTATCTGCAACAGCACGACTCATTCTTTCACATGCTCACGGTTCGAGAGACACTAGAACTAGCAGCGTATCTGGAATTTCCAACCAAATCCAGATCAGAACGAGATGATTTGATCGCTCGCAACTTGGATGCGCTTGGCTTGTCCAAGGTGGCGCATAGACCCGTTGGGGACCGCACAACTCATGGTGGTGCAGGATTGAGTGGAGGTGAACGTCGCCGACTTTCCGTCGGCCTGGAGCTCCTTTCGACACCCCATCTATTCCTTGCTGATGAAAGTACGACAGGGCTGGACAGCTCGCAAGCTGTCAAGATTGTCAAGCTGATTGTAGATCTTGCTCGTGAAAGGAACATACCGGCCCTCCTTAGTCTTCATCAGCCGAGAGCGTCAATCTGGAAGATGCTCCACTCTTTTATTCTTTTGGCTCCCGGTGGTCGTGTCTGCTATTCAGGGCTACGACAAGACGCTTTGAAATATTTCACACGGCTGGGCTACACATGTCCTCCTGAGACCAATCCTTCAGAGTTCTTTATTGATCTGGTTTCCGTTGACACTGAAGACGCCGAAGAAGGGCGACGGGATGAAGAACGAATCGAACATCTGGTCGAGGCGTTTAGATTATTTCAGGACTCCCAGAAGCTGATCGTGCCAGTCACCACCACCCCCAGCGCTGTGTCCATTGGACACCAGACTCTGATACGCAGGTTCTTTGCCATTTTGCGTCGATCTTTGAGGCAAAATGTTCGCAACACACGGTACAACTTTGCTCGCATGACGGCTGCCGTGGGGTGTTCAGCTCTCTTTTCTCAAATTTTCAAGTCAGTTCGTAAAGGGGTTCCCGAAGCACGAAGCATCGCTGATCGCACTGCCTTGCTGTCATTTGGCGTCATCAACATGAGCATGATGGCCATGATGAAAACTGTGCATTTATTTTCTCGAGAACGGGCCGTTGTAGATCGAGAACAGATGAGACAGCAGTATTCAAGTCTAGAATACTTGCTTTCGAAGGCGATTGCTGAGATTCCTTTAGACATGTTCTTCGCCGGTGTCTTCACGACAGTGTTGAAGTCTATTACAGGGCTGAGGATATCATGGGCCCAACTGACTGCCACTTTCTCGCTAATGACAGCGGCTGGCGCCTCGCTCGGTTTTGCTATTGGTAGTTGTTCAAAGGACGGAGACACAGCAATGGCGATCGGATTCCCGATCATGGTCATCTTCATGGTGGTTGGAATCATTAACCCCAGTGGGGTGGACAAGGGTTCTCCACCTCCCGCAGTTGTAAGGTTACTGAAACAACTCAGTCCTATCAAGTGGGCCATCGAAGGCCTGCTTGTTGCTGAATTCGAAGGTATGGATTTGAGAAGCAAGGGACAGAAGCCATGGCAACGTATTCGCGATCTACCGAAGCTAGGCGCGTTCACCATGGTGCAGGACGGAGATCAAATCTTGGCAGCTTTGGGACTAGAAAAGATGACCTACGAACTCGTCATGAGGCGTATGAGTATGCTTTCGCTCGCAAATCTGGTCGTGAGTTGGATCGGTTTGGAGGCAACACGAGCAAGATCACAAAAGGCGAGATCTACAACAAAGAAAACAGGAAGCGATACAAACGTTCAGGGAAGTGTTCGAGTTCCTGTGGTTCGTATCTGATCAATTAAAATGATTATTTTTCAACACAATAGGGTAACCGGTAACCATTATGAAACTCTAACCTTCCCAACTCCCATCCGATTTGATCTACTCCATCATATGCGGCTGGACAATTAACTTGCCGTTCGGACCCATGATAAGGCACAAGGACTTTTTAGAGTTTTCTTGATCGAGATACGATGTAATCATGTGCGTAAGCTGGACGTTGCTCCGTCGTGCATCGCGTTTCAACTCCTTCATTGACGAAAACTTTGGTTGGATTCTTCCGTGCGCGTCAGGGACAATTTGGCTTTTAAGACCCTTTTGACGTAACAGCTTTGTGTCTTCAAAGGTCGAAAACACCAAGTGGGGGACTTGATTGGAGACGCAGGCCTCTAGAACAAGTGCAGCCTGATCTGCTTCAAGAGGGGATTCAAAGGACTCCCATTTGGGTAGACAAAGAAAAGCTCGATGAACACCCTTCAATGCTTTGACCACAGCTTCTTTGTCCAGAGCATCAGCAACCTTGACCGTGACGTTCGGAATCTGCAAGAGAGCCTTCGTGTTTTTGGAAGTGAACACGCGCACAATTGCTACAACTGTAGCCCCACTCTTACTGAGGGCGCGAACTACGCTGCTGCCATCGGGGGTATTCGCGTTAAAGACCGCAACAATATCTCCGTCGTCGGTTGGGGGGGCCACCTCTCGATTTCCTGGAATGAGGCTGGGTTTCGCTGGAAGATCTTTTGGGGGAGACACGACCTTGGAACTCTTACGGTTGTGCCATTGAATGTCTTGTGATGCTCCCTCCGCGTTGGAGGTCACTCGTCGTTCACGAATGCTCTTGTTGGGGGTACTTGTGCTGTTGCTCTTTTCATCCGACATGGTCTGGCAAGGAAGGGAATACGTATAGAATTGAATGCAAGAAGACGACAAACAGGGTTGTGTTTGTGCTTGTGCTTGTGGCTGGAGAACTAAACTCTTACGTCGTAAAGGTGACTACATTCACAACATGATAGCGAAATCAACTTCCCACGCAGGTCATACCATGGGTCATACTGTACGAATTCGATCGTGGTTCAACGGTTTCATCAACGCATGGCGGCAATTCAGGAGAGATAACGTACGGTGCTTTAAACTACAGTATACAGTATTATCACAATCTAAATCAGCTCCTGAGAATAATCAATGAGAATCGAAATCTAGAAGAGACTACTGATAGTTCTAAGGCTCCGACCATTTGCTCCGAGTTGCGCATACCCAACCTTTCCTAGATCAATCGCATCGGCTCAGTAGCTTCAACTAGTCCCAAATTGGGGTATGCGCCATGCACGTCGTAATGTCTTGGAGTACTTCTTTTGGTCCATATTCGCATACTGCATTCAATGCGTGAACGTCGTATGGCCCTACTCAGATGCGTATGCGACGACTTCCGGTGGGACATCGCACAAGCCATCATGAGGGCTTGTAATCTCCAAATCAGTTTGAAGGAATTCCATTGTCTTGACGTGCTCTAATTCGTCTTCACGGATTGCGACAAACACGTCGTAAAGGTTGTTGATGACAGGGCGCCGTGGTTCACACGAAGCTGTCTGCATCGCATCAAACATGTAGAGGTCTCCGTCACGATAGTAGTCCAATGCAACTTTCGGGGCTGGTAATTCCTTGAGCGTTTCTTCATTTGCCTTCAGAAATTGATCATACGTCGTATACGCGTGTTCTTCAATGGCGTGATTCAAGTTGTACGCCAGAGTTGGATTCGCGAAGTACAAGCCAAGGACGAAAACATAGTATCCAATAGCAATATGTTGAGCAAGAAATCTGTCTGCCCAGCGCTCTGCTCCTCCCAATTCCTCCATGATTAATAGGTGATGCATCTCGTTCCAGCTTTCAGCGAAGTGCAGGCGAAGATAGCTAGATTTCCGCCAGAGTCCAATGGTTTCGTAGAAGTGCAGTGCTCCAAGATAACTGACAACGTGGCGAAGCAATAAGCAGAAGGTACCAATCAACAAGTGAAGGTGTGAGATTAAATATTGACTGAGCCACTTGGTTAATTCGTACACAAAACTTTCAACTTCGAGTCTACCCGAGTACCGGGTGCATGCATATTGCGTATGTATAGCGTACATTACCATTGGATATGTAACTCACCTGAAGTAAGGCACTCGTGCAATAGTCTCAAGCGCATAGAATCTTGCGAAGTCACGACCTTCACCTTCAAAGTAATTATCAAAAACGATTTGCTTCAGCTTTCCTACGAAGTCCTTGTTGAAGTCCATCATCTTGACCGAAATGGGAGAACCGAATGCTGTGGATGGGTTTGTGATTTCCTTCTTGTTGTCTGCCTCGTTAGGGTTCAAGTCTGTGTTGATGTTGCTCGCGCTCATCTGAAGAGACGCCATTTCGCCAATGCTCACGCTGCGTGAAACAGCAAAGCAATGAGCTTGGCTGACAAGAAGAAGGTGGGCGAAGGCTTTAACAACGAACATCGTGATAGGGAATTTGCCAAATTGAAATTGAGAAAGTGAAGTCTTTTGTCGGCTGTTGCTTTCAAACCGCCTCCTCTCATCTCGTAGCTTTCCAGATCCGGATCTTCGTTCAACCTGCAGAAATGTGAAAAAAATATCAATTGTGACCTTAGAACGCCTGTTTTTGCCAACTGCCAAAAAAGAATGAGAAAATGAGAACTCAAGCACGTGAAGTGCGTCAGTGTTGCGAGTAACAGTAGTGCCACAACAGTACTTCCTTCTGTAGTGTGTACTGCTACGAGACTTTTCACTACTCGGCCTATCCCACATTGAGGTTTTCTAGTTTGGGTAAGAGTTTTCAGTCAAGGCAATCACTGCAATTCGGTTGCCACATAAATTTAGATCCCTCAGTTCCCGAAGGCTTTGCAGCATAGTCTGAGTGGCAACGCTGTGTGAGATGCAAAATCCAAAATCTATTGTAACACATGATGATTCACACAATCCTTATACATGTATCTCACCGATGGAGGAAAGTCTTCCAACTTGTTGTGGCTCAAATTCAACCTGTGAAGCTGTTCTAAGCTCCACGAGTCAGGCAGGTCATCCAATTGACATTGTGACAAATCCAAGCTCTTCAGGGCTGGCAAGCATTGTACCAACTCGGGTGGAATTGAAGAAAGTGGATTTTTTGCAAGGGACAACTTCTGCAGCGTGTTTCCGAGCTGGTTACGACAGAGGCGAGTGACTGGAATGTCAGCAGCGCAAAGCTGCATGTTTTCCAGAAGCAAGGTTTTCTTCAGAGGCCATGGAATCGACTCGCATTGAACCAGCAGTGAATTCAGCTGTGCACGTTGTGTATGATTGGTTGGCTGTCGAGTGTTCTCTTCTCTGTGATCTTCATAATGATTGCTATCCCAGAACAAAGATATGCTACTACGACCGATGAATCTTTCGCCACCACGAGCCATTGTCGAGGAGCTTGTAGACATGGACGGTGTCTGTGATACAAGCCCACGAATTTTATGTTCGGCACCGTTTCGGGCTTCCATGCCTGCTTCTTTTTGCATACCCCCACGTTTCCGACCTATAATCAGTGTTTCTAGTTGCCAGTGAAGTAAACGTCGAGTGGAGAGACTCAACCGAACGCCTTGGCAGTAATGTGAGCTTCTAAGAAGTATGGATGGTAGAGCAATCTCGTTTCATGAAGCAGCACGGCGACTGGGATAGATCAGCTAGTCTATCCGGAAGGAATCGTTTTGAAGGGGCCTTGCCTTGTTCGTGGGGAACATTGTAGAGCTCCCAGGAACAGAAGAACACAAGCTGGACTGCACATGATGACTTCCATGATGTTCTGGCCAGTTCCGTCTTGACAGAGTTTGAAGTTGTGGTTTGACGTACTGACAGTACATGTACCAGTAAGCAAGTCGCCTTGCTGGTACATGTACGGCAACAGACGTAGCGGTACAGTACGACGTACATTACATAGCATTCCATCGCAACCATCACCATTAGTGCATGCCAAAATACTAACTGTAGACTTCGGCTGTCCCGCGTTCGTGGTGTGAGCTCAGTTTAATAACATTTAACATTTGCTCTGCTAACGCTACACATATGTTTCGATCTTCCGCTTTGAAGGCGTGGCAGAAAGCAGCTTTCGCGGCGACAGCCATCAGTTTGGCATCCGCATTTTCCCTTCTTGGGCCCTCAAAGCTCTCGTCGCCAACAACCCAATCGCAAGGTAGATTTCGACAGCTGACACGTGTGGGTTTCGTCGCCCCCCGAGTGCACTGTCAAGAGGCTGTGTGGGAGGTGGAAGAAAGTGACTCCTATTATTATGAGAAGATGCATCTGCCGGATCGTGCTACTGAGACTTCTCATGTGATCTTTGGACAGCTTTTACGGGAAGGTTGCATCGAGAAATACGATGTGTACAAACGAATTAATCGGCTAGATCGAGAATCGCCCGAATTAATTCTGTCAGATATTCAGCTTGGCGATCAGTTGGATGGCCATGCAGGGGTTGTCCATGGTGGTATTTTGGCTCTCCTTTTCGATGACGCCATGGGCATGGCATTTGGAGCACTTGGTGTTGAAAAGGCCTTCACTGCAAATCTCAACGTCAACTATCGCGCCCCTACTCCTGCAGGCTCCCGACTGATTCTTTGTGTCCGTCTGAGCAAACAAGAAGGAAGAAAGCTACATTTTTCTGCACAGTTGACAAATCTGGACAGGTCACTTCTATATGCTGAGGCTACGTGTCTCTACATCATACCTCGGGACTTGATGGAAAACCAGCAGCAGTGAGATGGCTACAAGGCTATGGCCTCAAAAAAGCACAAATTGGGTTCTCATCGTGAGGTCCTGCTCTCGTTTGTATCCTTGGCACGATGATGTTTAGTTTGGTCAAGTGCTTTGTATTCCGAACTTGTACCAGTAGACTCTAGGGGTTGAAACAGACATTCTTGCCTGGTTTGATGCGTGCTCGTTTTGAAACGAAATACTGGATACAATAAGGACAAGTTGAAATGCTCTGGTAACCCCCATTTTCGGGTACTAGTGATTATTTACCTGCTCGCCATGTTCGGTTGCAACTTCGAAAAAGTTCGCACTCAGGAAGATTGCAGTTCCTATCAGCATACCCTTCTGTTCAGGAGTGGATTCCTCTGGGAATGTGATATGAAAGGTATCGGCGGCTTCGGTGAGAAGCTCGACAGCGAAAGACTTTGGGGTCTTCAGAATCTTGCCCACATAAGGCGCATTCCCGTGCGTTTTTTCTTGATTACCTACATAGATTCGAAATGGCATCATGCAACAGCCCTCTGCACAAGGGTTTCCTTCAGTGCAGCTGTTATAACACATCCCACCGCAGCAGGTTGGAGGATGGACCTTGTAGATGAGAGCGCCTGAGTTGTAGTCATAGACGTGCAACTGTGGGACACACCAAAAACAAGTTTCCTTCAAGGTTCCGATATCCTGTCCTCCAGAGCGCACTCTGGCTTCCTGGTAACAACAGCACTTACAGGCACAGAACGCACACTTGAGTGGACGCTCAATGGTGACCATCTCTGTGTTGGATTTTATGTCCTGGAGCACCAGAAACGATCGAAAATCGATTAGATCCCATTCTCAGCTACATGTAGCATTGGGTAATGTACGGACAGTGAATGCCACTTCTCTTGACACAATGAAACTTGTACGTACTTTAACCTCCATAGAAAACGGATAAATAGAGCTGAACAGAAAACGGCAACAGAAGTTTACGTTTTCCTGAGAGTATGCAACTTGGTTTTCCGCAACAAAATACTTGAAATCGGTCTTTGTGCTGCCGCAGGAGTCACACGTCGCCATTTCTTGCAATAGAGTTCCACGAGTCTGGCGAATTGACATGCTCTGAGCATCTAATAGTTGAGAAGATAGAGCCTCCGAGGTACTGCAGGAGCTAGTGCCACGGTCCATTTCTTGAGCCGTTGCCATTGCCATGATTTGGATTCTGAACCTGTGCAATTTGCCTCCAAAGGGATCTAAAGATATTTTGATATTTTCATCCCAAAATTCGAAAATACTAGCAGTAGACTACTGTATGGTAACTCTCCAGTGCGAGTAACAGTAGTGCAGTAAGGGAGCTACTACTGGCGATTTTCAGACATGTGGTAGTGGTACAGCCTGGAACGTGAGGTCATTTCGCTGAAACTCGTGTTTCTGCCCAATCAAAACAGTGTTTATCACCAAATCTTCAAGCAATTTCAAGATGACCAAAAAAATTGAACGTGTTATATGCATATACAAGTAACGACCCTAGGGCACATACTTTAAAAGGCAAATTCCGTCCTGAATACTTTTTAGATTTGGTATGTTCCTAGTGTTCTAGTATTAATTTTATGTAGGTTCTACAGGGGAAACAGGTGGTTTTGCAGTGTTTAGTTAGTCCGTAATCCGTGTTATTTTATCGTTATTATTTAGAAGTCACGGTTGGAGAAAATGATACAGCAGAGCACCAAGACAAGGAGGAAGAGTCAAGAGCCGCAAGAAGAGAAAGGGACAGGATATAAGCGTCCGAAAGAGACAGGTAGGGAGAGGAGGAGGGAGATGTGAGTTGTCTGTGATACACACAGGAGGAGCTGTGCTGAAAACACAGCAACTTACCAGGTTGACAGACAGCCTCTAGTTACTGAGAGGTGGGACAGGCCGGGGCGCGGCATGTTGGTAGTGATAGGAAGGCCGCGGGTGCGGCATGTTGGTAGTAAGAGTGAAGGCCGCGAGCACGGCACACCAGATCATTAGCTGCAGGAAAGGCCACGGGCGCGGCATACCGAAAGGCCACGGGAGCGGCATACCAGGTCCAGTCACCCCTCCATTAGCTGCAGGGAAGGCCGTGGGCGCAGCACACCAGATCCAGTCCCCCCTCCATAGCTGCAAGAAGCACCATAACAGAAGGTGAGTGGCATGAAGGCAAACCCAATGGTCCTTTTACTCACCAATTTCAATACATATCCCTTCATTCATGATACAAGAACACATTCACAGAGCAAGGATGCCGCCAGGGATCGGAGAGATGCATGAGAGGCCCCCATGGTGGTCTATTACAAGTGGTTGTCGTTTTTTTGTTGTTGAAAAATTGTGAATTTGATGAAGGGCTGACATCACATCCAAGCATGGAGGTTTATAAAGGCTAGTAGGGGGGTTACATCCCAAAAGG
>JAVCKV010113036.1:0-19846 GCA_032274145.1 Herpochondria borealis | reverse complement strand
TTTGTCTAATTTTAACATCCATATCAAATCAAACTTTCTTTTTCTTCATAATAGTTTTTGTACAAAAATATCACTTGCACTATCAGGTGTATGGTTAAGTATTAGAGGCCCCGGATCAAAATCAGTGGTTTTTGTAAAACTTCCAGTTATATAAGTGTTTCCTTGCAAATCTACCACTACATCTTTAGGGTGATAATGTTGAGCTGAATTAATAGTTTTTGCCCATTCTAGATTTAGGAAGTTTTGACCATGAAGGTGATCGCTTGGAAATAGGAATAGGAGTGCTATTACTAAATGAATGGAGGTTTTCATAAGTTTTCGTTTTAATTGAATAAAAAAGGACTAAACAAAATAACATTGATACCGCTACCCGTTATTTGTTTTTTTAAGAGAGAAATAGACCCCATTATTTTCTAAAAGGTCTAATATCCCAGCTTAAAATAAGAGAATTATTAAAGGAAGTCAAATTATTTTTATATTCCTTTTTGTTATAATTTGAATCCTTTTGTTCTGAGTTATATTTAAAGCAGCGAGAAGATAGCTGTTATTTTAAACTCGTCATAACTAGAACAGTTTATAATGCATGATGTACCGATTTTTAGAGAATAGAAGCGTTTTAAGTGATTTGAATAGACGTTTTGGAATTTGACTCCGTTATTTAAATTATAACATTATAACTCTAGATATAAACCAATGAAACAATACCTTACCCTTCTATTTTGCTTTGTTTTTTGCACCTTAAGCGAAGCTGCGGATTACCACAAAACAGGTCACATGAGCTACAAACATATGTCAGGAATGACCTATGAAATCACGATAGTAACTTATGCAGCGCCTAATGCTCAAAAAGACTTGGATCGTCTTCCTGTAAATTTTGGAGATGGTTCAGGGATTGCAGATGCTCTTCGTACATCCCTTGCGGTGGTGTCAACGGTTGAGCAGCAGACCTATAAGATAACGCATACTTATGCCAATTCAGGGACTTATTTGATTTCAATTCAAGACCAGTACCGCGATAACCAGATTTTGAATATTAATGGAGGGGCTTCTGGGAATATCGATTTTTACCTAGAAGCTCAGGTTATTGTCCCTACGGCTGGTGGTTTTATAAATAATTCAGCCACCATGCTTAATGTTCCTATTTTTAGTGGCATTGTAGGGCAAGCATTTTCATTTAAAGCAAATATGTATGATGAGGATGGAGATGTCTTGTTATATGAATTGATACCGCCTAAAGAGAGTCGTTCTAGTTTTGTTCCTTATCAAGAGGTAACTCTTGTTTTGCCAGGGGCCAACAATCTCTATACCTTTAATGGAAAAACAGGACACTTCGTGTGGGATGCCCCCCAATTAGCAGGTAAGTATGTTCTGTCCATGAAAGTTTCGGAATGTCGAAACAACCAAATCGTAGGTTATACCATTATTGATTTTCAAATAGAAATAGCGAGTGGGACACTCAATCAGCAATTTAGTCATAATAGTGGTAACCTTGAACTGATTGTTAGTCCCAATGATAGTGTCATCATTGATATGACTTATGAAGACAATGAGGCTAATGCTGTCTTGCTTAGTTTAATTAGTGAAACGTTTTTAAACGGAGGAACCGCAACAGAACAAACGCTTTCTTCAACAATCAATCAAATCGAAAAACGGTTTGTTTGGGTACCAACAGCCTCTGATGTACGTTGTGCAGCCTATGAACTTACGTTCAAAGGTACTTCCTCTAAAACTATAGGAAATTGGACGGTTTACGAGAAACAATTACCCGTTAGTATTATTGTTCAAGATACCACACAACTCAATTGTGATGGTTATTGTACGGCTACTTCTGTTAACGTAAATAGAGTGGAAGCGGAGGCGCTGTCTTTAGAGGCTTTTCCGAATCCATTTAAATCTCAAACAATCATAAAATTCGTTAACCCAAAAGGAAATGAAGTGTACTCTTTGCAATTATTCGACCTCTGGGGAAGAGAAATACAAGCTTTTTATGATATCTTAGACACCGAAATTTTCCTTGAACGAGGCAATTTGGTGCCTGGCGTTTATATTTATAAAGTAACAACTAAAAGTGGGCAATTGGGTAGTGGGAAATTGATGTTGGTCGATTAATTTCGTTTTTAGATACGATTGCTATTTCTTAGAACAAGACAAAATTTGTTCTTTAGCTTTAGCCT
Organism: Herpochondria borealis; assembly: GCA_032274145.1. Lineage (NCBI taxonomy): Eukaryota > Rhodophyta > Florideophyceae > Ceramiales > Ceramiaceae > Herpochondria > Herpochondria borealis. Next base: position 17,672 of record JAVCKV010113036.1, on the reverse strand, counting down.
GTCTACTATTAAAAAATGAGAAAAGTGGAAAAGATAACGATATCAAGTTCAATAATAAATGCAGATGGATTAAATTCATTTTTACAATCAAATTTCGAATTTAGCGAATTTAGTACGTGCAAATTGCTTAAAACGGGTATCAATCATACCTATAAAATAGAAGATAAAGGAAAGTCTTTTATTTATAGAATTTATAGTTATGGCTGGAGAAGCAAATTAGAAATATCTGAAGAAATTAGGTTTATTGATATATTAAACAAAAACGAGGTATCCGTTTCTTTTGCTATAGCAGATAAGCAGCAGCAAAAAATCCAAGAAATTAAAGCTCCAGAAGGAATTAGATATGGAGTACTGTACAGTTTTGCAACAGGAAGAAAAATAGAACAATTAGCTAAAGAGAAGCACGTTGAAATAGGCAAAATATTAGGGCGAATTCATGAGATTAGTGGAGAGCTAAAATTAGAGCGTGTAACGTATACGTTGAATTATTTATTAGAAGATTCACTTGCCAAAATTAAACGGTTCTTAGCGGAAGATTGTGAAGAAGTACAATACCTGGAGTATCTTAAGGAAGAAATATGCAATGCCGTACAAAAAAAGGAAGGGACTTTTTTAAGAGAAGGCGCTGTTCATTTAGATATTTGGAGTGATAATTTTCATGTCAATGATAACGGAAATATAACTTTATTTGATTTCGATTTCTGCGGAAATGGGCCGCTCATATTAGATGTTTCTTACTATATTTTGCAATTGATAAATTTAGAAAGAGATGAAGACAAATGTATCGATAAGATAAATGCGTTTATCTATGGATATAAATCTGTTTCAAATATATCAAATGAAGAAAAAGCAATGCTGCAACACTTTGGATTAAGCTTGTATTTCTTTTATTTAGGAGTACAATGTGAACGATTTGAGAATTGGTCAAATATCTTTTTGAATGAATCCTATCTGAAAAAATATATAAACCTAGTTGTGCGACGGTTTCATAACTTTAAATATTGGACTTGATCAACAAAAAGATAGAAGTATTAATTCTTTCCTTGTTGATTTAAATATTCTTTTACGTTAAAAAGTACATTAAAACCCATGTGTATAAAAATTATGATGCTCCTTTTCTTGACTTTATTTTTAATAATGAGACCCATTAGGACAAAACACTGTTATCATTAATAATAGGTGTTCACGAACGCTTATTATATGTGATTAAAACTCTATTAAGCCAGCTACAATAAGATTAGAAAGGTAAGGCAGTTTATTTACCTGTAGTACTGTATTGTGTTGTTATGAGTGAAAAAAATCTATGTTGCGTTCCGAAACATAACTATAATAAATCTGATGAACGAGTAGTTGTATCTGAATATTCCTTTTCTAGAACTAATCCAACAGAATCTTTAAGAGTGAAAACATGCCAATCTTTAATTATCAGTTTAAAATCTTCTGTAATTATGGTGTTAGAATAATTCTCAGTCTCAAACCCTGGTTTATATTCCTGATAAGCGTAATTAAAATTAAATGAGGATTCATCTGTAATGGTTAGATCAATTGAATTAATTATTTCTCCACTTAACTTTGTAATATTGAAGCTTCGATGAACTTCTAAATCTGAAGCAGTTGTGTAAAAAACTAATAAAGTAGAATCATTAAGTGTAATTTTCCCATCAGGGTCACCTTCAATAAAAAACTTACAAGAAAATTTGCATATGATTTCTGGATCAATCGAATAATAAAAGTTTGCTATAACTTTGTCTATAGCCTCCCGCTTCATATAATTCATTGGTAACTTAAATTCTGGTAGCAATTCAGCAAATTCTTTAAAACTAAAATCATCCCAATTTTTCTTAAGTTCAAGCTCCTTCTTAAGCTTCTCCTCAAGTTTTGCAATAATTTTAATGTTATCTTTATCAATCTGAGTTAAATAATTTTCAATCTCACTAGCATCATATAGAGGAGAATACCATTTAAATTGCGAAAAATACTCTCGTAAGTCTTCACTCTTAAATAAATAACCTTTACGAGCATAAATTTCATTTCTTAATATTCTTAATTCATTAGGCTCTAGTATTTTTGATTCCAGATAATTAATTGTTAATTCTTCAGATAGATTAATTTTTTTCGCTAAGATATTAGAGTCTACCTTCAACGAAGTATTTGTAATATTTTTTTTGTTTTTGCTACTTTTTTCTATTTGCTGTTGGTTGTCGGAATTGCAGGAAAGTAAAAGAGTAACTAGGACTATATAAACAATTTTAAGCATAACATTTTTTTTCTAAATTATACAATTGAGTTCTTTATTTTTAACTCTCACCTCCTTGTGGGGATATAAATTTCAGCCATCAAGCTCATAATACCATTCATCCCATTTTACTCTTGTACTTATTACCGTATCATTTTCAATTGTCAAATCTAGACATTTATAAATACCTTTATGTTCCTTTCCCCAATATCCTGTGTTACCAACGTAATAAGCAACGGTATTAGAATAACCTGATATATATCCATGATTTCCCAACATTTTATTAACGTCCTCTAATGCTTTTCCAAGCAAGAGGTTTTTCGCTACTAAATCATTTGCCATTCCTCCTCTTTGTTCTTCAGGGGTATTTCGCCATTTTTCTTCGGTGAAAGATTTTCTATCACAACTAAAAAATGTAACCATCAAAAGTATCCCTATGCATTTTAATAGCACAATTTTGCTCCTCATCATATTAATTTTAACTAATTGTATAACTTTACCTTGAGCAGATTACGCTCTACTACACATTAAATCCTAGTCAAAGTTAAATTTATTAAAGGAAGTATAAAGCAGCATCAAATAAAAGCTATTATTCGGTACTTTGTATTATTATTGGGTAATGCTATATTTCTTTTCGTGTATCTTCTAGTATTTTGTTTATACTGATGTTTGAATCTAAAAAATCACCAGCAAAATCTGTGGTTTTGTTATATTGAGAAGCATCAAGAAACGACGTTGCCCATTCTCTAGAATAGATGGGTGCACCTCTTGAAATTAAATTATTTAACCCCTTATTTGCATAGATAATTAAAGCGTAGAAAAATGGAGAAAGTAATTAAAGTATTTCACTACATCAGCTTTATAAAATATCCGATTTTATTACTTGGAATGTACTATTTTTATAAACCTTTCTTTTTCGAAGAAAAGAATCTATTAGAAAGCTATAATTTTGGTTTGATTTTTTTAGGACTTGGAATGGGACTTGACTCCTTAAAAGATTATAAAAAATTGACTTGGTTAGACAAAAAAATCTACCATAAGCCCAAAATTGCAAAATACTACTTTAGCCTTTTAGGAATCGTAATTCTAAGTATCATTTTTTTTGGAATTATAGGTTATCTTTCAACCGAAAAAAGCGCTTTGAAAGAGGTATCTATTGGATTTGTGATTTTTGGAATTGGTACGATTGGAATTCTAAAATCAGGCATTCAAGCGACTAAAGATTTTATGAATACTAAACAATAACTGCTGACTAAAATATGAATACGACCATGCTGGGTTTTAGTGAAAAGAAAGAGCCTATCTTGGGAAATATTAAATTTAGGATTCCCTTTGCCTTGATTTGTCCTTCAACTTTCGTTAATTTTATTAATAGTTACATTTTTTTAACCCCTTAATCCCTTCCTGATGCCCTTTATCAAATACATCTTTTTGCTGATTTCGTTACTAGGAATTTTATTTGCCTGTAATCATACTAAAGAAGAACTTGCTCCCATAAGTTATGATTATTTTCCTTTAGAAGTGGGGAAGTATAAAATCTATCAAGTTGATTCAACGGTTTATAATGAATTCAACTGTCAAATGGAATCAACCTCCTACCAGATAAAAGAAGTTACAGGTAATACTGGATATGATATAGAAAACGATTTATATTATAAAGTGGAACGGTATTATAGAAAAAACAGTACGCATCCTTGGGCGCTCCAAACGGTTTGGACTGAAAAAATTGAAGATAATCAAGTTCAGCGCTCTGAAGATAATCAACGCCTTCTAAAAATGGTATTTCCCATCAAAGAAGGAGAGCAGTGGGATGGAATTGTATATATCAGAAAAAGTACGCTTATTCCTCTTAGAGGTGGCTCAATTGATATGTATAAAGATTGGGATAATTTTACCTATCAAAATGTTGGCAAATCTTTTATTGATACTTCGGGTACTAGTCCTAAAATTTACCCTAATGCATTAGAAGTTTTGCAAGTCAATAAAAACAATAAAATTGAGAGACGTTTTTCTAAAGAAGTTTATGCTAAAAATATAGGCTTAGTTTATAAAGAAATGTGGATATTAGATACACAATGCCGTCAAAATTGTACAGGCGCAGTAGATCTTCAAAATTGTGGAGAGGACTGGAAAATTAAAGCCGAAAAAGGATTTATTTTAGTAGAATCATTGATTGAGCATAATTATTAGAAACCCAGCGTAGAACAGCATTTATTTATTCAAAAACCCTTTTCCTTCATTGGAAGAATAGTTCTTACTAAGAAATGTTCAACAAACGTTGAAAAATTATTAGGTATTACTAAATACACGGTAACGATTAAGAACTTCTTATTGTTACTCTAATAGCAAAAATGAATGCTAGAAGGAAACGGCAGCACCTAATTCTAAGCCAACTTGGTAAGGATAGACGTAACGACCATAGGATGGCTCATTGGTCGAAGGATTGTAATGTTGAGCAGTATAGGTAATTGATCTTATGACTTGAATCCTTGTCGATAACTGCCCAAAGATACTAATGGTTTCTGTTAATTGATAAGAGAGTCCGGCACCTACATGAAAGGCCCAAGAAGCGCCACTGGAATGATTGTTATGATTTAAGTTAATCATAAAACTGCCTCCTGCCTCAACATAAGGCGATAGTTTCTTTTGATTGAAATCATATTGAAGCGTCAAGGGGATTTCCAAATAATAATTTTTTAGAATATAACTTTTGGGGGAATGATCTGTGACTGACAAGTTCCAGTTAGAAAATCGAGCACCTGTTTTGAAGGAAAGCTGAGGTACTATTGTTCGACGATACTCTAGGCCAAAGTTATAATTGAAGGCTGGAGCAATTGATTTGGCGTAATTGTCACTGGGAGGCCCTGGGTAGACTGCAACATCAGGATTATTATGATAAAACTGGCTTATACCGTGTCCCATTGCAGCACCACCTAAAATATGAATCGAATTTTTCTTCTTTGACAAATCTTGAGCAGATAAAAAGAAGGGAATTGATAAGAGAAGGATTAGAACTGTATTTTTCATAACATTGTAAATTTGAAGTGTGGCTGGTGTGTTACTAAAACGGGAACGAAAGGACATCTTTCCTTAAAGATCTTATAAAAAATCAAATATTTGTGTTAAGGCTATGTTATAGGCCTTGTTTTTAACATTTAAGGCTTTATTCTACTATTAGAATTCTTTCAAAGGAACTTTTTGAAATCAATGTGCTTTATATGGTGGTAACATAGAAGCTGGAGAGGAAGCTCTTGCTAATCATCGAGCACGAAAATAGTATATAGATTATGTTTAAACCAGAAATAAAAAGCCGAATAGGGGAAGATATTTCCATCCTTGTAAAATTAGAGAATCATCCTTGGAATTACCTTTGTGAATGTGGTGATGCTATGGATTTGACCGTAAAAGAAATTCAAAATTCGAATGCTATCTTCATTAGCCATACGCATATTGATCATTTTGTGAACTTTGATGCAGTGATTCGACATCAAATCGGTATTCAGCGACGGGTTGTTATTTGTGGACCGAAGGGTATTGCAGAACAAGTACAAGCAAGAATCAAAAGCTATACTTGGAATTTGATTCAAGCAGGTGCGATTCTTTATGAAATTAGAGAGGTCGTTTCAGAGGAAGAAATCGTTGTTTATGAAGTGGAACCTCCTTTGTGGGAACTTAAACAAGTTCGTGTACTTAAAAGTAATGTAATCTTTGAAGAAAAGACGTTTTCTGTGACGTCAATCCTGTTGAATCATAAAACGCCTACCTTGGCCTATAAATTCAAAGAACAGAATACGGTGAAAATTGATATCAAATCAAGTGGATTTCCTGGAGGGAAATGGGTGAAAGAGTTGAAAAAAGCTTTTGAGAAAGGAGCGGAGGAGGCTATTATTTCTGTCAATGGAGTTGACTATGTCGCCAAAGAGTTGTTCCACTTATTACACGTTCAAGAAGGCGACTCCGTGGGAATTATCATGGATCATGCTGCAAACGAATCGAATCACAACAAAATTAGCACTCATTTTTTAAATTGTAAAACGGTCTTTATTGAAAGTTTTTACAAAGAAGAAGACAAAGCCTTTGCAGCTGCGAATTATCATAGTTATTCCACAATGTCTGGTCAAGTGATGTGCAGGGCAAAGGTGAAAAAAGCTATTCCGGTACACTTTTCTCGGAAATATAAAAAGGAAGAAATTGCTGAATTGGTGTTGGAGTTTGAGCAGGCCTTGAAAGTCGTAGAATTATAAGTGGTGTCACCTTTTGTAGTCTATTCGAACTAGCTTTTGAAGTGAAGGAGCTCTTGAATGTTCTATTTACATTAAGCCCAACGCATTTGAAAAATGCGAAATGTTAGGTTTAACGGAAGCAAAGCTTTTGTTAAACCTATTTTTTTTAGTGATTAATTCAGTAATTATTAATTTCTTGCAAACTCAACAAAATTAAAGGGCTACCAATGTTATTAGATATAAATTTAATCAAGTACCAAAATCGTCTTGATATTAAATATAAAGGATCGGAAAAGTATATCTTTGATCTTATTCGTAAGAAATACATGGTGTTGACACCAGAAGAATTGGTTCGTCAACTCGTGATTCATTATTTAATAGATGCAAAAGGTTATCCAAAGAATAAAATTCGCGTCGAAATGGGCTTGGAAGTAAATACAATGACTAGACGTTGTGACATTTTAGTTTTTGACAAAGCACTGCAACCGATTTTTTTGGTAGAGTGTAAATCTGCAAAAGTGAAAATTGACCAAAAGGTGTTTGAACAAATAGGAAATTATAATATGACCTTGAAAGTACCTTATCTATTTGTTACCAATGGGCCACAAAATTACTGCGCTAAAATTAATTTCGAAGATAAATCGTTTTCTTTTCTAAAAGATGTACCCGAATATAATATGCTTTAAGTGCTGAAATTGAAGGATAAAAAAATTAATTTTGGTTGAAGTGAATAATTGAGCAAAAATATTTCAAATATAATAAGAATAAAGCTCAGTTATCAAACTCAAAATACTTACATTTGCGCCTTCATCAAATAATTTTCACCTAAACAGGCAAACTGTTTTAAAAAAATTAACAACCATCATGAATAGTAGATTTAATGCGCTTGATTCCTTATCCACTCGCGAAAAAATTCAGAACACACCTCTAAGTACGACTGTTTCGGAAATGTTTGCTTGTAATGTCTTTGGAGACAAAGAAATGGAGCAATTTCTTGCTCCCAAATTGTACAAACAATTCAAAGCTACCATCGACGTAGGTGAAGCTTTGGATAGAGAATTAGCAGATCACATAGCTGAAGCCATGAAAAAATGGTCTATGAGCAAAGATGTGACACATTATGCACACTGGTTTCAACCATTAACTGGTCGAACAGCAGAAAAACACGATTCCTTCTTTACCTTGAATGCTAAAGGAGAAGCTGTAGAAGAATTTACAGGCAACGAGTTGGTTCAGCAAGAACCAGACGGTTCTTCTTTTCCTGGCGGAGGCTTGCGAACAACCTTTGAAGCTAGAGGTTATACCGCTTGGGATCCAACATCACCTGCTTTCGTTTTAGATGTAGATGGTCAAAAGACCTTATGTATTCCTACTATCTTTGTTACTTATGGTGGGCAATCATTAGATTACAAATTGCCTTTATTAAAATCACAGGCTTTCTTAGAAAAGTCGGCGGTAAATGTTTGTCAATTGTTTGACGAGAACATTACCAAGATTTATGTAAACTTAGGTTGGGAACAAGAATATTTCCTTTTAGACGAAGCCTTGTACAATGCACGTCCTGATTTGATGATGACTGGTCGGACCTTATTGGGACGATTGGCTCCTAAAGGCCAACAATTAGACGATCATTACTTTGGTTCTATTAACGAGCGTGTTTACGCTTTTATGACCGATTTAGAGTACGAATGTTACAAATTAGGGATACCTGTTCGTACACGTCACAATGAAGTTGCTCCAACTCAATATGAATTGGCACCAATTTATGAAGGTGTAAACATTGCAGTAGACCATAATTCCTTGTTAATGGATATTATGGAGCGTGTTGCTATTCGTCATAAACTCCGTGTTTTGTTCCATGAGAAGCCTTATGCTGGTGTTAATGGTTCAGGTAAACATAATAACTGGTCTGTTGCGACCAATACTGGAAAAAATTTATTGTCTCCAGGTAAAGAACCAGGAAAAAATTTACAGTTTTTGACGTTCTTTGTCAATACCATTCAAGCGGTCTATAAATACGCAGATTTATTGCGTGCAAGTGTGACTTCAGCCTCTAACGATCATCGTTTGGGAGCGAACGAAGCACCTCCTGCCATTATTTCAGTGTTCGTTGGTGAAGCGTTGACAACAGTATTAAATGAAATTGAAAAAGGAGTTGATGTAACTGCTGATGGCGTAAAACAAGTACTAAACTTGTTGAGCCAAATTCCTAATCTTCAGATGGACAATACGGACAGAAACCGTACTTCTCCTTTTGCTTTTACAGGCAATAAGTTTGAAATACGGATGGTTGGTTCTACCATGAACTGTGCGGCTCCTATGACAATTATGAATATGATTGTTGGCAAACAATTAAAAGAATTTTATCAAGACGTTCAAATTTTAATGGCAAATGATACGCCTAAAAATCAAGCAATCTTGATGGTCTTGAAACGCTTTATCACCGAGTCAAAACCAATCCGTTTTGAAGGAGATGGTTATAGCGATGAATGGAAAGATGAGGCAGCTCGTAGAGGTTTGGGCAATTATGGCGATACACCACGTGCTTTGGAGGCTTATGCTGAAAAAGCGACGAAGGATCTGTTTGTTGAGTCAGGTGTTATGTCAGAAGCAGAATTGCATGCACATTACGATGTGCGTTTAGAGGATTATGCATTGAAATTGCAGATCGAATCTCGTACGATGGCTGAAATGTGTATGAATCAAGTGTTGCCTGCAGCAGTTTCTTATCAAAATAGCTTGGTAAACAATGTGTTGTCTTTGAAAGAATTGGACTTGCCAGAAGATGCTTACGAAACGCAATTAAGTTTGGTAAAAGAGATTTCTGCATATATAAAAACAATCAAAGATTGCTCTTATAAAATGAAGGCAGAACGTTCAAAAGCGAATAAAATGAACTCAAGAGATTGTGCTTTTGCTTATTGTGATAACGTGAAACCAATTATGGAAGAGCTACGTACCGCAGCTGATGCATTGGAACCAATGATTGAAGATGAGCTTTGGCCATTAGTTAAATACCGTGAAATGTTATTCTTAATGTAATTATATCATTTTGTTGGGGCGCAATTGACGTTGCGCCCCAATAAATTTTAGGCTTTGACGGCCTATTTTTAAATCTGTAAATGTATTTGAATCGAACTATAAAATATCCTTCTTTTTTACTTGCGCTATTGTTCGCGTTGAACTTTAGTGCTTGTTATAAAATAATTCCTACCGAAGAACCTGTTCTTTCTGAGGAAAAAATCCAGATGGTGTTGAAAGACATTCATGTTGCAGAGGCTATCTTAGCCGAAACCGTGAATCGTCGAGAAAAAGATAGTTTGGCAAGACTTTATTATGGACAAATTTTTTTAATCCATAAGGTTACTCCAGAAGAGATCGATCAAAGCATGCATGCCTATTTTTCATCTCCTCCAAGGATTGATTCTATCTACAAGAATATAATGGACAAAATTGCAGAAGAAAAAAAGCAATTTAAAAAAGGAACAGGCCCCAAGCCAGATCCTATGCAGCAAGAACGTAATTAAAGATCTAAAATATCTTCTATATCATTGTTGAATACGTGAAAAAACCGTTTAGAAAGGACACCTATAATTCCCATTATAATAATGATCCAGAAGTAGAAATACCCCATCTTAATAGCATCAATCCAGTTTTTTCCATAGCCATAACCAGGTAAAAAATGAATACTTACAAGACTAAGTGGAACCGTTAGTATAAAACCAAAAAAGAACAATAAAAATTGAACTTTGGGAAGGGGCTTCAACATGCGGTTACTAATTCGGTTAAGAATGAATGGATTGATGACTACAGCATAGAAAAAAGCACTGAATATTAGCGATATATAGAAGTAATGTTCGCTATTGAATAAGAGAAATAAACTCATGGGACTGAATAAGAGGGACAATACGCCTTTCATTAAATAAAAAGCAAGTAGTGTTGCAAGGTAGAGTAACACAAACGTTTTCAACCGATGCCTATTACTATCTTTCTTGGATAACCAAAAAGGTAAACAGTAGGCCAAAATAGCAAGACCATTAATAACAAAAATAGAATACTGTTCTACATGCCCCCAAGTTGTACCTGCCCAACCAATGTAAACATTCACCTCAAGTAGCCAAATGAAATTAGCAAAAAAGGCTAGAAATAAGATGATTACAGGAATCAAAATTTTTCGCAGTAGCATGTATTAACTTAGTTTGAGCAATTGGGGCAAAGTCCAGAGAGGGTGAAATTAACTTCTTTTACTTGATAATTAGAGGGTATATTAAAGGTGGGTTCTACGTTGTCCAAACAAGTTACAGATTTGCAGTTCGTACAGCTAAAATGGATGTGATTGTGAACGTGTCGATGATTTGACTCACATTTGTGACAAGCGGCATATTTGATGACACCATCAATGTTGATGATTTTATGAATTTCGCCTTCCTCTACCAAGCGATCCAATATTCTATAAATCGTTACTCGATTACAAAGGTCACCAACTTCCTTTTGAATATCGCTATGCGATAAAGCATTTTTTGAGTTTTTGAATAAATCGTAAATAGTTGATTTTGCAATGGTATTTCGGCTTGATTTCATGATGTGGTATTGTTTGTACTAAAAAGGCGATAAGGGGCGTGGCTGTAATATTTAGGAATTTGGTCCAGCCGTGCATGCAACCAATAGACCCCCAAGCCAGAAGTACTGAGCCAAACAGGTTTCTCATTTAAACTTTTTTCTACTTCAACTCCAATTTGTTTCCAGAATTCAGAGATCTGTTGAGTCGGAGCATTTCTAATAAAAGCCGCGATATGACCATAGGTTTCTTCTTCTTCCTGCGCTGTTGTGGGACAAGGAATAACAAGATTCGCTGTATGGCCCAAATTCGGAAAACTAACTACTAGATCAGCTGTGAAATGTTCCTTGAAGGCTTGCCTTTGTGGCATTTTTCCATCAAAGAGCTTGGTTTTTACAATGACAAATTCATAAACCTGATCCAAGGTGTCTAAGGTAACTGCTTTGTGCTCCCAAAAGAACCCTAAAAAGGGCACTTCTTCAAGAATATTGTTGTAAAATAATCGAAAGTCCTCTGATTGTTGCCAAAGTTGCAAGACCGTTCGAAAACTCAACAAACGACCATGTTGTTGAATTTGAAAGTGAAAGGTTTGCTTCGACAAGGACTTTTCGAGGTAATGGAACATCGTACCTTTTTATACGTTTTTAAGAAAGCATTTTATAGGTTAGTTTCAATTTGTCTAATTCATTTGTGAACAAACTATCGGCATTGATCCGTTTGTTTTTTGAATCTAATTGAAGCATAATCTTATTATTTACATCTAATAAATTGACAGAAAATTGTTGTTCCCCTATATGTTTGCTACAAACTTGATCCAAGTTGTCAATCAATTGAGTGGTCAACATATGAATAGGCAAATTAATCGCGATACCTCTTATTTTAGAAGAACCAACCTCATCCAACAACTGAATTTCATTAATTCGCAGTTCAAATTGTGTTTCGTCTCGCCAAGATTTTTGATATTTGCCTTTGAGATAAATAACCGTATCAACTTCTAGTAAATGGCGGAATTTCAAATAGCTGTCTCCAAATAAACCAAATTCAAAATTTGTACCTTCATAATCTTCAATACTTATAAAGCCAAACAAAGAGCCTTTTTGACTAACTCGATGATTCACAGAAATAACAATCCCTGCAATAGCAACTTCTTGACCTTTGAATTCATCTAAGCGGTTGATCGTTTTGGTGAATTTTTGAATTTCCAAGCGATAATCATCTAATGGATGACCACTCAAATAAATACCAGTTACTTCTTTTTCTTTTTTGAGCTTTTCCATCAAATTCCACTCCGTGAAAGCGATCGGAAGTTTTGGTTGTGGTAAGGTTTCATCAACGCCATCTGCTCCAAAAAGAGAGAAAGCCATTTCCGTTTTTTGTTTTTGGTAAGCATTTCCATAACGAAGCACCAATTCTAGGAAGGTAAGTTTTCCATCGATTTTGGTAAAATACATAGCACGATCTAGGCCAAAGCAGTCAAAAGCACCACCATAAGCCAAACTTTCAAAACACTTTTTGTTGGCAACGCGAAGGTTCACACGTTTGACCAGATCAAAAATATCTTTGTATGCTTCACCAGACTTTTTACCAGCATTCAGAATTTCTCCTACAGGGCCTTCGCCCACACCTTTAAGTGCAGAAAGTCCAAAACGAATTTTACCATCAGGGTTAACCGAGAAATTCATGAAACTTTCATTAATATCAGGCCCTAATACATCCACCTTTTGAGCACGGCATTCTTGCAAAAAGAAATTGACTTTGGTGATGTCATTTTTATTATGCGTTAAGACCGAAGCCATGAATTCGGCTGGATAATGTGCTTTTAAATAAGCAGTTTGGAAAGCAACAAAAGCATAACAAGTGGAATGCGATTTGTTAAAAGCATAAGAAGCAAAGGCTTCCCAATCTTTCCATATTTTTTTGACAACCTCTCCCGTATGGCCATTTTTTTCACAGCCTTCTTCAAACTTGGGAAACATTTGATCAATTAGCTTCTTCTTTTTCTTTCCCATTGCCTTCCGCAACATATCCGCTTCACCTTTGGTGAATCCAGCTAATTTTTGCGACAAAAGCATCACTTGCTCTTGATAAACAGTAATACCGTAAGTTTCCTCTAAGTATCCTTTCATATCGGGTAAATCGTATAGGATGGGCTCCCGACCATGTTTACGATCAATAAAAAGCGGGATATAGGCAATCGGACCAGGACGATACAAGGCATTCATGGCAATAAGATCCGAAAATTCGGTTGGTGCTAGTTCTCGCATGTATTTTTGCATACCAGGACTTTCATACTGAAACACGCCAATGGTTTCACCACGTTGAAACAGTTCGTAGGTTTTTTTGTCTTCTAATGGAACTTCATCAGGCTCGATGTGAACCCCATGAATTGCTTTGACAATTTTACAAGCATCTTTTATAATGGTTAAGGTCTTGAGACCCAAGAAATCCATTTTTAGTAAGCCAGCATCTTCCGCAACAGAGTTATCAAATTGCGAAACCAACAGGTCTGAATCTTTGGCAACGGTTACAGGAACAAAATTGGTGATATCATCTGGAGTGATGACAACCCCACAAGCATGGATTCCAGTATTTCGGATAGAACCTTCCAGTTTTTTAGCATTTTGGATCATGGTTCCAATATCTCCTTCTTGCTCTGCCAATTTCCGAAATTGGTAAGCCATTTCAACTTCTTCGGAATTGAGTTTACCTTTTAGTTTTTTATCAATATCTCCATCTGCTAGAATTTTCTTTAGCGTAACACTTAAGTTATCAGGCAATGTTTTTTTCGCTGCAATCACCTCCGCCAAAGGAATATTCATTACTCGACCTACATCTTGTAAGGAAGAACGAGCAGCCATAGAACCATAGGTAATGATTTGAGCAACTTGGTTACGACCATATTTTTCAATAACGTAGTCCATAACTTTGGAACGTCCAACATCATCAAAATCAATATCAATATCGGGCATCGAAACCCGTTCTGGATTTAAGAACCGCTCAAAAAGTAAATCATATTTGATTGGATCAATATTCGTAATCCATAAACAGTAAGCTACAGCAGAACCAGCAGCCGATCCACGACCTGGTCCAACAGAAACGCCGATTCTTCGAGCTTCTGTTGTGAAATCCTGTACAATAAGAAAATAGCCTGGATAACCAGAGTTTTTAATAACGCTTAATTCAAAATCTAAACGTTCGGCTATACTTGGTGTAATGGTTCCATATCGTTTTTGTGCACCAACATAAGTTAGGTGTCGAAGGAACTCATCTTGTGTTTTAAATTTATCAGGAAGTGGATAAGCTGGCAATAAAATATCACGTGCTAATGTCAGTTTTTCTACTTTGTCAAAAACCTCTATCGTATTGGCAATGGCTTCAGGAACATCGGTGAAAATAGAATTCATCTCTGCCTGAGTTTTGAAAAAGAAGTCAGAACTAGAGAATTTAAAACGTTTGGTATCTTCTACCAAAGAACCGGTATTAATACACAGTAGCATATCATGTGCTTCCCAATCTTCTTCTTCTACATAATGAGCGTCGTTCGTAGCAATAACTTTGACGTTGTATTTTTTTGCAAAGCCCATCAATACTTGATTGACATCTTCTTGGCTAACGCCACTCAATACTCTTTTTCCATCTTTGTAAACATCAAGGTCATCTAGTCCACGATGTCGTTGAATTTCAATATAATAATCTTCACCAAAAATATTGAGCCACCACTTGAGTAGTTCTTCGGCTTTTTCAAGATTACCTTCAATAATTGCTTGCGGAACTTCGGCACCAACACAACAAGAGGTGACAATAAGGCCTTCATGATATTTTTCAATCAGTTCTTTATCAATACGAGGGAACTTACTGTACAAGCCTTCCATAAAACCCAAAGAGCAGAGTTTGCAAAGGTTTTCATAGCCTTTATGATTTTTTGCCAGCATCAATTGATGATAACGTCGATCTCGTTCACCTTTGGATTTTGCAAAAGATCGTTTGTGTCGATCTTCAACCAAGTAAAACTCACAGCCAATGATCGGTTTAATACCTTCTCGCTCTGCCGAAGCAACAAATTTAAAGGCGCCAAACATGTTGCCATGATCGGTTAACGCAACGCCTTTCATACCATCTTTGGCAGCTTTTTTCATTAATACGTCAATGTTAGAAGCGCCATCAAGTAATGAAAATTGGGTATGAGAATGCAAGTGTATGAAATCAGGCATAGACGGTTTTTGATTGTATTTTGAATTAGAAATGTTCTAATATTGTTGCGTATAAACGTTTATTTCAAGCTTAATTTTGAAAGCTACTAAGTTACGTTTTTTTAATGAAAATTTTCTGAAATTTTTATCATTTTAAACGAAATTGTTTCACATTTTGAACAGATGTGATTTGATTCGGGTTGTCAGAAAATAAGAATTGTGTATCTTGTCCGCTCGTTGCTTATTGTACGATTATAAAATTAGAATTATGAATCAACTCAAATACTGGATTGCTAAAATTGGAGGTGCCATTGTTGGTGGTGCTCTAGGGGGATTTGTAGGGATGATTATTGGCTTTGTTGTCGGTGCAATTATTGATAAATTACATGAAGACGGTGGCGAAATTTGGTTGAATAAATCCGCTCCCGTAAATATTAAAGATACCGATCCTAATGATTTTATTGTAGGATCGATTCTGTTGGCAGCGGCAGTCGTGAAGTCAGATGGGGAAGTAGAAGAGTTAGAATTGAGTTATGTACGTTCTTTTTTGGTAGAACAATTTGGAACAAAACAAATGGACGATTATTGGCACATTTTATTGGAAGCCATTAACAACGATTTTGATTTAAAGAAAACGACACAACAAATTAGGAAAACAACTAGTTATGAAACGCGTTTGCAATTAATCCATTTCCTTTTTGGTATTGCGAATGCTGATTATAGTATAGATGAACTAGAAGTAGCAACGATTAAGGTTGTTAGTTTGCATCTAGGCGTTTTAGCCTCAGAGTTTGAATCTATTCGAGCGATGTTCTATCAAGAAATGGATGCGTACTATAAAATTCTTGAAATAGTACCTTCTGCTCTTGATTACGAAGTGAAAGAGGCTTATCACTATATGGCCAAGAAATATCACCCTGATAAATTAGAACATCTTGGCGAAGGTGTAAAGAGTGCTGCAACGACTAAGTTCTTGAAAGTCAAAGAGGCTTATGAGAATATCAAGCGAGAACGTGGTTTTAAATGAGCATTTAAATAGCTTACTTTTCCTGTTTTCAACTTTACTCATTTGTAATTTAATTCAAATTTTTTGATGAAAAATAAAGAGGAAAATAAATTGTAAAAACAACTTGCACTCTAGTTTCTGATTATACATGTTTTGACTCGTTCTTTTTGCTAAAATCAAGGCAAATTTCATAGAACTCTCCACCGTTAATGAACTAGATCCATTAAGAAAAGAACAACGCTTTTTTCTCGTAAATTAGGAAGTATTTTTTTATTGAAAGAATATTGAATAGTTATTTAATCTAATTTGAATAGAATTTTTAATAATAAAAAAAAGTGTAAAGGATTAATTTTATTCTGATTTTAAACTAAAGTTAAGTCGCTATTAATTAGTTTATTATGATTATTAATGGGTTGGGGATACCTGATAAACTCTTATTTCTGTTCTTGGTTACTTTCTTTTTTTGAAATATTATTGTTGTAGACAATCAAACAGGAGGAGTAATTTCTGGGTGATGATCTGTATTCAAAAGAACGAACCCCAACTCCATGCAAGAATCCAAAAAAAAGATTTTCTTACTAATTTTTCTTGTTTCAATAGTTCTATGTTACCCCGCATTTTACAATGGATTTCCCTTGTTTTTTCCTGATTCTGTGGGATATCTTCATATGGGTTTTAATAACGTCTTGATCATGGGACGTGCTTGGACGTACAGTGGTTTTCTACGACATGTAAGTTTGTGGGAAACCCCTTGGTTGGTTATCGTTGGACAAGGCATGTTGATTGCTTGGTTGATTTATTTGATGTTTAAACATTTTTTGGATACATATCCACAACATCAATCTTTTCTGTTTGTCCTGTATAGTGTCATTGCTGGCTCAACAACGGCTTTGTCTCTACATACGAGTTTTATCATGGCAGATATTTTTACACCAATGGTGCTTCTTTGCCTTTGCTTGTTGTTGTTTGCCAAAGAACTGAGAGGGGTAGAACGGTTTTTTGTGACCTTACTTTTTGTTTATGCTGTAACAACACACAATTCTCATTTTTTATTGAGTTTTGGTTTGATGGCCTTTATTGGACTGATTTGTCTTCGAAAAAAGTATAGAAATCAACTTTGGGAATGGGGATTAAAGCAGAAGAAAATAGCTGTTATTTGTCTCTGTATTTTAAGTGTTCCACTAATTACCTCCACGGTAAGTTATGGCATGGGTGAGAAATTTACGCCTTCAACTGGTGGTGGGATCTTTCTTTTTGCGCGACTCTGTGATTTTGGCTTAGCGCAAAGTTATCTAGAAGAACATTGCGATACCATAGAGTGTAAAATATGTCCGTATAGAAAGAAGTTAGGTATGTCACACGAATTTTTGTGGGGCAAAGGGAAGAGCTTATCAAAAACAGGAGGGTGGTCGGCAGCAAATGATATTTTTTACGGCAATTTGTGCAAAGAGATCTTAAC
>JAVCKV010112925.1:0-19852 GCA_032274145.1 Herpochondria borealis | reverse complement strand
CCCCTCATTCAAACAGACTGGTCCACACCAGACCGAACCAAGCAAAAAATGCGTCATAGTATGGTGTGCTGTCACACCTGCAGGAAGACGAAACGAAAGCGTCTAGCATGCCGAAACGAACAATTCCTGCAAACCCCACAGCACACCCGACCTTCAAAGAGTAACATCTTTGAAGGTTCCCACTTTGTCACACTATCACAGAACGTCAATGGATTGAAAAGACCAGAGAAAATTGACGCCATAATTAACGTTATGCGCAGAAGAAGAATCGACGCTTATCTAGTCCAAGAGACGTGGCTGGAAGGAGACGGAGAGGAATATAAACACATCACCATCCACAACTACACAGTATTCTTCCATGGCAACCCCGAGAAGACATGCGACCGAGGCAGAGGCGGAGTCGCAATCTTTTTATCGCCACGGGCCACCAAAGCTTGGGAAGCAGCCGGTGCCCACAAACCAGACCTAAGCGGCAACATCGCAGGATGCCCACGATGGATATCTCTCAAAGTCCGAACCCTATTCGAACAGAAACCGAGAAATATCACACTCGTATCCGCTTATCACCCGTCAACCAACACCGACACCGATGAAATCACCGAATTCTACGACAGATTCCCTGAATTCATTCAGAACCTCAGAACAAACGACGAGACCACCATCATTGCTGGTTGTGACGTCAATGCACAAATTGGTAACACCGAAACGTGCCCTGCAGACTCTGACATAATTGGAAGATACGGAGAACCGAAGGAAAGCAACACCCCATCGTGCAAAATGCTCAAAGAGCTCATGCACACCTGTAACCTCCGAGCATCCATCACCGACTTCTCGCACAAGAGATTTGACACTTGTTTCTGTGCAGGATTTAAAACGACAACATCCATCGACCACTTCCTCGTGACGACAAACTTCAAGTCTCACCGCGAAATCAACAACACGGGAAGGGTTGGCTATGGCATCGAATCTGATCATGCAGCCATCCGGCTGAGCTTCATACTCCACCCCAAGAACCCGGGATCAAAAAAGAAACTAGAAGCGAAGCAAGCCGACAAGCGCCCCAAAAGACTGTACTGGAGAGACCTAGTCAAACTAGATCTCGTCAAAACTGCCTTCCGAAACCAATTCCAAGGCCACGCGATGAAGAAACCCAATCCAGACTCCGACACCGACATTGACACCGACATTGGCACCGACTCCAACACCAACCCCAACACCTAAACCGACGCCAATTCCATCACAGAACCCACCAGAAAGTGCACCAATACCGACACCGACATCGTCTACGACACTGACACTGACTCAAACACCAACTCCGACTCCGACTCCGACTCCGACTCCCACACGGACACCATCAATACCGACCCCCATACTGACTCCAACACCACCAACACTGACACCAGCACCGACACACACACTGACTCCAACACCAATACCGACTCCAACACCGATACCAACACCAACACCGACTCCAGCTCCATCACAGACCCCGTCACAAAAACCAATTCCATCACAGAACCCATCAGAAAGTGCATCCATACAAACCCCGTCAACGAAACCAATTCCATCACAGAACCCATCAGAAAGTGCATCAATACCGACTCCAACACCAACGCCAACATCAACACCGACATTGACACTACCTACGAAACTGACTCCAACACCGACTCTGAATCCGACTCCGACACGGACACCACCAACGCTGATTCCCATACCAACTCCAACATCACCGACACCTACACCAATCCCATCCTCAACACCAGTATCAAAACTGACCCCAATTCTGACCTTGAAATTGACGACGACAACGACGACGACTTCCATATGAACCTCACCCAATTCAACGAAACGATTATGGCCGCCGCCATGGACTCTGTGCCCGAGAAACCTGAACTAAAGATAGACCGGTTCAGTGAAAACATCCATAAACTGGAACCCATAATCGAAGAGAGAAACAATGCCTTCAACGACGCTTCTGCTGAACCAAAAGACAAAACAAAAGCAATGGCGCTAAGACTTGCCTGCAAGAAACTGCGCCGAGCCGTTAAGGACGCGAAAGGGAAGAGACACAGCGAAGAAGCCATTGACATTGCTGATCACAACTGGAAATCCAACCCAAGAGAAGCCTGGGAGGCTATATACACCATCAAGGAGAACTTCTCTGGTCACCATCAGAAAGCCACCAACCTCAAAATGAGAATGGAAAATGGCGACGCACAAAACCTGCTTGAGGTGCTACGACCCCACTTTGACAAAATCTTCAACCTGTAGTCAACATCCAGAAGATACTTGATCAAATTGAACAACGAGACACCTTTGACAACCTGGCAGAGCCACCCACGTACAAGGAACTGAAAGCACAAATCAAAAAGATGAGCAACGAAAAAGCAACAGGAGAATCCGGCGTCCCTGCTGAGGCAATCAAAGCACTACCTAGAGCTGCCCAAAAAATTCTATTGCGCATCTTGCGGAACGCTTACCTCAACAAGGAAACCTCGACCAAGTGGAAAATTGCAATACTGAAGTGCCTACACAAAAAAGGAGACACGGCAGACCCGAACAATTGGCGAGGCATCTGCCTCAAAGACATCACTGCACGCCTCCTGAGTGGAATACTCAACGCACGACTCTTAAAAACCCTGGAAGTGCACGGAATCGACACTCAATTTGGGTCACAACCGAATCTACACTCTCCGAACAGCACTCACCACCAGAAGATACCACAACCAAGAAATATACGCCCTCTTCGTTGATCTGGTGAAAGCGTTTGACACGATTTACCACGAGCTCATGATTGCCCTACTCAGACGTTACGGTGCACCAGACGCTTTGGCTGACGCCAGCGAGAGACTGTACCAGGACATGGCAGTCAAACTTACCGTTGGAAAAGCAACTGCACACATACCATACACAGTCGGAGTGCAGCAGGGTGACAACATGGCTCCAGTACTCTTTCTTTTTGTCATGCAAGCCCTAGCCGAGACCATGGAACATGAATGGAATGAACACTCATCACATCTCGAATACCGATGCCTACCAACAACTGAAGGCAAAACCACCCGTGGCAGACTACTCTCACAGAGAGTCAGCACGAAGGGTATCGCCTTTGAGCTGTTCTATCAACTCTACGTCAACGACGGCGCACTCCTGTTTGAAACCAAAAAAGATCTTGAGAAAACTGCCCATCAGTTCATATACGAGCACTTCGCAAAATTTGGACTCACCATGCATATCGGACAAAACGGCTCCAAGTCAAAAACCGAGGCCATGCATTTCCCAGCGAGCCTTCAGAAACCACTATACACAGTGGATCTGGACGAAAAGACACCTGTCCAAGATGGATACATCACATGGACAAAAACCTTTCGCTATCTCGGGTCATGGATCAGTGACGACCTCAAAGATGACCTCGAAGTCAAAACATGTGTTAAAAGGCGGACTCTCAAGTTGGAGCCCTCAAGGCCTTCTTCCGCTGCCCATACGTCTCCCTCATCGCAAAATACAGGATCTATCTGGCCATTCCTGTAAACACCGCCCTGTGGGGATGCGAATCATGGAGCATGTCAGCTCACATAATACACACAAATCCATCCGGACAATACTTGGTATCACGAAACTCCATGTCGAAACTGAACGTATCAAAAACGAGACCATACACAAGTGGTTCAACATCATTGCACTACTGACCGACATCGCTACCAAACGCCAACTAGACTGGGTCGGACATGTCGCCCGACTCCCCCAACACCGTATCCAAAGACAGCTACTCCTCTCCTGGACAAACCACCCTAGGAAACCAGGTCATCCACAAATCACCCTCAAAACACCTATGCCAACTCCATCAATCAAATCGTTCTCGATTGCGACCCAAAATTTGGAATAGCAGTCACCTGGTTTGACCAAGCTGCCATGAAAGATCTCTGGGACTCAAGAATCAGGGAATGGTGGACCACCACCGCACGACCCCCCTTCCAAAAGACTCACTTCCACTACCAGATTTCAGCTCCAGACTCTGGAGCTAACCGCCCCGCCAACCTCCCTCAACGGACGATGGACCCAAGCGTGCCAAAGGACTGGTTTCACTATCCAGCCGTAGACCAAGCCGGCCGACCACCAAAAACCACCGTTTATATTACACTCCACAACGGGAGAAACGATCACTCTCCCATGATCTAACCACCACACCTCTCATAAATTTCCTACTTCATTGCAATGCCAATATATCAATACAAACCACTCCACCTCCCACCAACCCCTGAACTCCAGCGATGGTGCCAACACACATCCCCATTCCACCATCCCCTGCCACAGCAACAAAACCTGACATCGCCAGAGCCCCTTCTCTCCTTCCACCTCCCACTCCACCAAACCAACCCAAAAAATTCAACCACCACCCCAGCTCAGTCCACAGATTCTCCCCCGACCACCATGCGATGGCCAAGAGATGTACGACCCGGACAACATCTCCATTGGCGCCTGATTCAGCGCCAATCTCATCATGCCAGCCATCCAAAAAGCGAAAACGATCGTGAGAGACGAGACGTTCCGACACAATGCTTGGACGTGGATGATCCACCGTCACACGATTCGTTGCACTGCCTGCAGACGCACTCCACACCAGAATCCAACATCCCTCACGTGGTCCTGCACTCCTCTGAGGGGCCAGTTTGCTATTTTTCTCTTTTTGCATGTTTCCTTGCTCTTGCTCTCTCTCTCTACCTGACCATCAAGGTTAGCTAAATTTGTTTCGTACAATCCTGCATTCTGGTATAGGACTATATCTAAAGTGAAATTTCCAAGGAGGTGAACCGCGACAAAACCATCCTCGATGACAACAGACTCGACACTACACTCTAGCTGCAAGGGACTAGAACTAGAGGGAGGGAGCGTGTAAACAAACTTCTCCACAACTCAACAATCTAGCGCATAACATTTGGTAGAAGGATTATTTTCCTCCTGTGATGAGATCCAGAGAAGCTTGCTACCACCGAAGCTGTCAAAGGGAGTAGCTTCATACTATACTACTGAAGTACGACCAACTCTGTAACTCTATGCATTTTTGACTTGAATCCAACTGGTTCAGCCATGGAGGTTCAAAGATTCTCCACTTCTCCGTTCAAACGACATTTGTCTGCTGCTGCTGACCAAACTTGCTGATTTCCACACCCGAAATTTTGGGAGCAACATTGTCCTCCTCCCCTGCTGCAGACGCCGTCATGTATTTGAGGTTGCCTTTTCGTTCGCACTTTTGGCTCCAGTCTTGCCAGAATGTATCTCGGAATCGATCTACAAACTCAACCAGGTTGGGGCACTGCTCCTTCAAGTATGCCTGTTGAGGAAACGCCATGGGGATGTAGAGAAACTGACTCAAGTGTCCAAACACCGCACAGTCCAACAATGTTGGCTTGGTCTGGTCAAAAAAGTACGCACCATCACCCAGCAAATCGCTCAAGGCACTTAGGTCATCAAAGCTCATTTGCCACAGCTCCTCGTCTGAATGACGCGTCAAGCCACGGTCGTCACATTTGCGCTTGGTCACGGATGGTTGGATACGTCCAAAGGCCTCAGCAATGATTCGGCCCTGTTCCGACTGATCTGCATCAAATAAATGGTCAGCAATGTTCAAGACACGTTTAAACTCGGTCATGTGCAATCCGTAACGATAGTAAAACCCAATTTGAGCCGTGTGCTCCTCCAGCATACGAATCATGGCATGGGACATGGCACGCTGGCTGGGAGTCAACGCGTCGTCGGTCATGGCGTGCTGTTGGCGCAACTCTTGGCAAATCACGTTGGAATCGCAAATCTCGTTGCCATCCCTGGTAATGTACGGAACCATGCCCTTGCTGCCAAACTTGGAAGTGTAGATTGGGTCGTAGGGAATCTGGTTGATGCGAAAATACGACTCCAATTTGATGCCAAACGGAGAAATGTTGTAGCAATGGGGTACGGGTGGAAAGATGTACAGCTTGTAGGTGGGTTTAGCAAGTCGCTTGTCGTCGCCATCGTGGAACGTTCGTGTTGTCATGATGCTGCACGGCGATTATTTATGACTCTCCGTGTCAACGCAGGTCGATCCCACATGCTTGAATGTTCTTACGCAATCATCAATCCGCTAAACCATGGCACCAAGCGGAACTCATGTTCCTTCAATGCAGCGTATCTTGAACCATGTAAGGTTGAACAAGATGGTTGTGGGACCCGTTCGCATGACGTGGTGCAGACATCGCGTCTGGAAAAATACGGAGCAGACGTTATTTACCATACCAGTGACTGCTAAAAAATAACCCCGATTGGGCAGGAACCCAAACGATTTCACTGGGATAGCTATTCCCTTGTTATAATGGAAAGAGATACGTCTTTTGGAATGCATTTCATTCACATTATTCGAGAAACTTGATGGATACAGGTTTTTCTACGCAGCTAGAAGATCTCTGTTGCCAGGTGCCAGGTACCAGGTCCACTACTGTCGGCAGAGTTCGCTGTCTTGATTTGTTTCGAGTGCTATTATTTGTTGTAGTTCACGAGTAGCCAGAGTATTCTGCGGTGCGCCAAGCTTCTTCACACAATGTCATACTCAATAGACCGCCACTTGATCTAACATGAAGTCTTGCATCTTGTCGATTCTCTTGTTTTTAGCCTGGCTTTTGGGATCACTTCCGCATGGGTTTACCCAATCGAAGGGCGCGATTATCCATCCCTCAACGCTACGAAAGGCCACTACAGGGCCTCAAAGTACATGGCAACTGGTGTGTGTTCCACCGAGGGCAAGACCAAGAATTGCTTGGCTACTTTCAGCAGCGGAGTGCTTCTTTATGTCTATCCTGAGTCATACGGTGTCCAGCCAAACCCTCACTTCATCGCCAGCTATGCCATTTGCTCCAGCGCGATTGTGCAGCTGGAAAGAATTCACAAGCTTGTTATTTTCTGGGGAAACAGGTCAGCTATCTCGATCGTACGGCCACAAGTCCTCGCAAAGGCATGAATATCTGGCATATCTCACAGTTTGAGCCACTCGGAGATGCCATGGCACAAGCGGAAATCGCTTACCTCTCTCTACCAACAGCTCGGACGCGAGAAAACCACGAATCGTGCGGGTGTTGCGTTCGATTGGACTTATTCCATGGGAGGGTTGGCAAATTTGTTTGACTCCGATTCGTATTGGTACATGGCGTCCCAAACCAACGAAAGGGAGTACAGGGACTCGTTGAATGTTCATGCCAAGGCTTTGCTGATAATGTACGATATTTCGAAGGATTTAGAAGGCAACAAGGATGCCAAAAAATGGCACCTCCGCTTCGAACGTGGCGGCACGCCTTGTATGACAATGTGGAGGGTGTAAGAAACAGCTTGGCAAGAATTGGAGCTATGCCAGAATGAAGCCTTCCACCGTCACCGCCAGGGGGCAGATATTCGAATTTTAACTATGTGGTGCTGCAGCGACTTATTGATCGTGGATTTGATAGAGATGACGGAATCTTGCTGGAAGGCACAGATTGTGTTCCTTACCCAGTAGCCTGAGGAAGTTCCTAGTATCAATCAGGCTTCTGGTACTTCTATGTGTCAGACAAGGGACTCACGTAAGTGCCTCCTTAGTCTATAAGTTGTGATCACGATACGAGC
This sequence comes from Herpochondria borealis, assembly GCA_032274145.1. Lineage (NCBI taxonomy): Eukaryota > Rhodophyta > Florideophyceae > Ceramiales > Ceramiaceae > Herpochondria > Herpochondria borealis. The sequence goes on along the minus strand of JAVCKV010112925.1, from coordinate 12,229 downwards.
CAATACCCGACGGACGTGCTCTTTCTAATTTCGAAATTATAAAGGTGACTCGATTTACACGACTACACATCAGTAACTTTCACTACTACGGTCCAGTAGCTGATGGCCTGGAACCCATCACTTGAGATGGTTGATGGGTCAACCAACTTGGAAAGATAAGAAGGAGCTACCAAGTACAACCCAGTAGTCTAGGGATGTAGCTAGAAAGAAGATAGCAAAGTTTGTACATAATTTGAAGTCTATAGATTGACGATATGTTGTCCCAACCAATTGGGATAGGTTTGGTGGTGCTTGAAGCACTCTGTACAGTATACACCAATGGCAGCCGGGGGTGGATGCGCAAGAAGTCCGCACTCTCTAATGCGTAAACGTCCACACTCTCATCATGCAATCATCAGGATGGATGGAGGCCTCACTTGGTAGGGTCTTGCTGCCCCATATCTGCTGGCACGGCTGTTTGCTTTACCGCTCTTGTTTCTTCCTCTTCTTTTAAACTTGTCTCTGACAAGTCAATAGCAGTCTGTAACATGTCGGAGAGACCCGCACCGTTTGGTTGAGAGCTCCCTGAACTGTCGGCATTCGTCGCAGCCTGGCGTGCGTTGTTTCTCTCTACCATTCGAGCCCACAGATGATCAACATGGCTCTCTCGATTGGATCGAACTTGATTCTGATTGCTCTGCTTGGTCATTGATGGATTGAATGATATCTCCCCCCCGTCTCCGTTCTCCGTGTCGCTCTTTGGACAGTATGTCCTTGAAAGGTTGAGAGTGCTGATGGATGGGGATTACGATGTCCTTGTTGTGTAGCCAGCATGCACTGATCTGACGGGACGATGCTGGATTGCAGACAGCCAATCAGAGCTTGTCATGACGTCTCAGCCAGCCAATCAGAGTTTTGCAAGAGAACCGATACGTGGAATTACGTACAGGTTTTATCACCACGTTTTTGCCAAAATCCACTCAAATCAAGCTGCTTTCCTAGTATGTCTTTGAACACAGATGCAGACAGGACCAAATTCAGTCTTTCAATTATTCTGGAACAGGCACCGGACCGTGACTTGCATAATTAGCGTATCCGCACAAATGGGACGCCGAACTCCTGGTCTGGTGGCGCACTGAGGTGGTGGCGTGACCCTATCCTAACCACGCACGCGAAGTTGCGAAATATTTATATAGAAATCGTGACAAGTATGCATACGTTGGCTGACATTTCTGAGAGAAGGCGAATTTGGATACCGGTGATAAAAGCTATAAATAACTTCCAAGAGCAAGACGAAACTCCGGCAGACATCTAGTGCTCTCGATGGCAACGAAGTGTCAGATGCATCAAGTTCCTGAAACACATGTGTTTGACCTCCATCATCACGTTTAGACTATTACAGTGCCTCGAGAGAGAGAGAGAGAGAGAGAGAGAGAGAGAGAGAGAGAGAGAGAGAGAGCAGGCATCTCGTGTAGAGTATTTTAGTAGCAGCTTCGTGCATCCGCCGAGGCCAGGGTTTTAGTAGCCTGCTTGGGCTTTTCAGTTTGCTCCAACCGGTACCTCCTACTCGGAGTCCCACCTACCACTTGCTGTTGTGCCTGGTCTTCTGTGAGCCCTAGCTCTCTAGGCGAATTGTTGTGCGTCTAGTCTTCGAAAGCGTAGTTAAGAGGCTAAGGTTTTTGGAAAACAATTGCTAATGCATTCCATTTCAATTTGTGACAGCCTCCAGCCATGTCGTCCATTGCTTGCTAGAACGGCGATGCTGGGGGCTTTAAATAAAAGGCTCCTACGTGCTTTGCCACCCAAGCGTGCTCGAGAGACGCCCAGCCACTTGCTTGTTGAACCAGCTGGTGACCATCGATTGAATGTGTAACTTAGGAACCTGCGCCTGTGCGTTCCTCTGGTGGGGTCCTCGCACCATCTTCCCTATGCTGTCCGTTTCTTGCTTGTTGTTCTTCGCTGCGACTACTATCGCGGTTTGCAGTGGGATTCGTCGCCTCTCGATCAGAAGCTTCTCTGGCGCTCGGTGATGACGCCCCTTGCTCTCCGTCTTCTCTTTGAAGCATCGGATCCTCCTCATCGGCATCATCGTTTACCAGGCTGGAGGCTTGTGCAAGGATGCTTGACAGCATTTGTCTTCTGCCTTCTTCTGTTGCTGGCCACGACGTACGTTGTCCCAAAAAGGAAGGTATGTTAGCAATAGTTGGTATGCGAGGGTGTGAGACTGAATTGGGGTTTTGTTGGTCATCCCCTTGCTGCTGTCCCCGTTGGGATTCTTGTTGCTGTTGTTGGAGATCCATGAGAAGGTGGGCGAGATGCTCATTAATCCTGTATTGATCACCGTCGGTATCGCCTGATCGACCTGCGTTGATTGCATCCTGTTTAGTCATCATGATGCTTCGATCGCGAGGAGGGAAGAATGAATCGAACAAAGCCGAAAAATGTGTGCCGAGAAACAGATGGGAGGATGGAGCTGTGCAAGCTGGATTTTCGTAACGAATATGGATACCGCTTGTGAAGGCATCCTTCTTGAATACGTCTTCCACCTTCCTGCCACGTCTGGCTGGAGGGGCATAAAACCTTCCTAGACGATAGTTCGTTTGTGCCACACGAAAAAGTTGTCAAGTGGGGCAATAAGAATATATATTTTTATATAACGGCTACTTGGTCAACGTGTCATTGTGGTAGGAGAAGAACCAGACATTAGGTAAAGCTGATTTACAACCTAAACAAATTCAAAAGCGCACTAGTACGAACTTACACGTTGGCCTGCCTTAAAGCACGCACCACCTCAGTGACATCAATCAATCACGAACACGTACAGGGTGCGCAGGAGCCGCAAGACTGACTCGTCTCCACCCGGCATTCAGTATCCGCTGGCATCTGAATCTGCTCTATTTCCTCCAGGAGCAAAAACGTCAGATCGTGTTTCCTGTTCGGAGACCTGGATAGCAGACATACTGTAGCACTGCCAATGTTTGGATTGCTCTAGCTGGTCCTACTCCAATCCCAGGAGGAACGATGCACGTGTTGAACCAAGATCCATTTAGGAACGAATGAAAAAGTGCTTGAATGATGGCGTGCCATCAAGCACGCGCCACCTCACCGACATCGGACCACGAACACGTACATGCGCGCACGGCTGACTCGTCTCTACCCGGTATTCGGTATCCGTTAGCATCTGCTAAGCTTCTCCCGCAAGAGGGGCAACGTCAGATCGTAGTTCATGTACGACGTACTATAGATCTAGTTAGTGGTTGGGATGCCTGCCTATTTTCTGCTCCGATCCGACGCAGAACGGTGCAGGTGGGGAAACTGGAACAAAGCCTAGGAAGCTTACCCAGGCAGCATGCTCCAATCCGAGCAGAAAGATGTAGATGGGGAACGACCTTAAAAGCAAAAACCAAGGTGAACCAAAGTTGGCGATGGCATACTGTAGGCTACTCCGCGATCGGATCGAGCTTGTTGGGCGCAGAAAGCAAAAATTGAGTTGGCCAAAAAGTTGCTATTTCTGTCGTAAATCGCCTTAGGCTCTACTATATTAGCCATCGAACCTACAGGTTACAACGCCTCTGATCGCCAGACAGCTTCTTTGAAGCTTGCTGACGGAATAATATAGTACTCTTGAAACTTGATCCCCACCTTGCGAGGATAGGAGTAGACCGGTGCAAAGCCGTTTGATGCTGCTGCTGCTGCTGCTTGAGGGCTACGACGCGCCATGTTTGTGGCTGTCAAGTTGACAAAGAAGCGAGCAAGGTGCGCTGCCAGCCACACTCCTTCGGGAGAGTGGTCAATGGCTTCGTAAGGAACATTGGTTCCCGGATACGTGGCATACTCAAAGGCGTTCTTTTCTGGGTGATACTGAACGCCATAATAAGGAGTCGAGTCTGGAGATTTCGGTTCAATGGTAGACACAAACCGTCTGCCCGTTTGATCCTGGCTCACTGCGGTGATATCAAACATCGATGCCAAGCCAGAGCTGCGCATCAGTTTGTCTGGAGTAATGCCAAAGTGGTGATTGTTCATTGTGATATTGTTTTCAACAATATTCCTCAAGCCTCCTTGATAGAGCTGTGATTCTCGCAACAACTCAAGGGGTAAACTAATATTCTCGGCTTGGAAACCTCCTTCGAGTATATCGTCTTTACCTGAGGCCAGCATGAGCAAGTACTCAAACCCAAGACAAGTCCCAAAAATTGGAAAGAACCCATCTTGATTCTCAGCTGCTGCCATGCGCCAGAGATGTCGCGCCGCAGGAGGAAGCAGCTTTCCTCCTCCACCTGGAAACAAGACACCATTGATGTGTGGAAAGATATCCTCGATATCATTAGGAGTCGCATCGTAGGGTATGGGTATAGACCTAGCACCACCAACTTCCAACCATTTCACGTATGACGCCGCAATCATGTACTCAGTCGTGTTTTGTTCGGTGTAGATGGGTTCTGAAAGGATACCCACCACGGGGGCAGCTTCCCCGCTCCAGCTCAGTTGTGCAGCAAGCAGCAAAAGGAAGCAAAAGCAGCTTCGCACATGGAAAGGGGGAATTTGCACTCGTCGTAGCGAAACCATCATGGCCAATGGCATCACACTGCTTGTAATGAAGCGTTTCACTCCCCATCGCTATTGCTGCGCGATGGGGGGTGGATGTGTTGTCGCTACTGTCTACTGGAAGCTTTGTACAGTAGTGTGGGCGGCTTAGCACTGACTCGAACTAATGATCCTCAGTCTCGCCGCCTACTGTAGAGTGAGAGAAGTGAGATGCTTTGGAATTAGAGAAGAGAAAGTCCTGCTACATAATCTGTTAGCTACGACACATCTTAAAAAATGTGTAGAAGCAAAAGTCATAGGTCCTCATAAATTTGCACAAATAACTTTACTTGGTAGAGTATCTGGGAGTCGTCGTCGTAGAGCCTGCGCACATTTGATTCTCGCTCAACGTCGTCAGAATTCCCTTGACTATTCCAACAGTGCGGTCATATTTACTGTCATTGGTGGATTGAGAACTATTGCTGTGGCGCATCTTTTTGGACCGACTTCCCGCTCGATTACCCTCAAGGAGCTTCCCGATCTTTTGGCGGATCTCCTTGCAAGCTGCATTGCGACTTAGATCCAAATATATCAAAGAATCGTTGTACTCCATGGCATCCAGAAAGGCTTGAGCTCCTTCGACTTCAATAAAGTTCCCATACAAGATAAGACGCTTCGTCGTAGTGTTGAGCATCATGGATTTGGCGAGAGCCTTCGTACCCTTGTTTCCAACCTGATTGTCGGAAGAATCTCTGAGAGCCTTGTCGTTCACGAGAAACGCTGCTAGAGCCCTGGCTCCCTTGTCACCGATCTGATTCTCCCTCAAGTCAAGCAGCATTAGAGTGGGTCGAAGAATCAGCGCTCTCGCCAACGCAGTGGCACCAGTGTCACTAATTTTGTTTTCACGAAGATCCAACTCTTCCAAACACCCATTCTTACCCAAGGATGATGCCAAGTATCGTGCCCCATCATCTGTAATGGAACAACTGCCCAAGGTCAAGGATCTTACGCAGCACCCAGTCACTGCCAAGGATTTTGATAGGCACTTGACACCATCATCTCCAATCTCATTGTGCCGCAGGTCCAGTGAAGACACGACACAGGATGGTGTCGCCAGTGCATCCGCCAGAGGCTCCGTGTTACGGATGCGGCAGTTGCAAAGCACCAAGGCGTAGATGCACGATGTGGACAGTGCACTTGCCAACATCGCCAAGCGACCCTCCGCAAGGTTACTGTATCGCAAATCTAGCTTGCGGACATGTGTGTTGCATGCCAGTGCCTCTGCCAGCATGGAAACTTCATAATTGCGGCAGAGACCACTCAAGACAACGTCGGTTAAGGATGCATCATTCGCTCCTATCTGACGAACCAAGTCGTCAATGTCGCCCATCTTGTCTTGTTTGTGAACTCTCCTTGGGTTCCCTTTGATCCCCTGAACTGTTCTTTGCTGCCAATGAGGTGAGTAGCAATGCCGATCCAAAAGAAGATCCCTACCCATGCCAGCTTGCAAGATGGTGAAGCGCGCCAAAACTACCGGTCGGACAAATTTCAGTCGTTCAAGCCACTTTCCGATCCATCAACGAGCATGATCGGTAAGTCACCGTACTCAAGTCAGCATAAGTACATACAATTCCATAATATTAGTTCCTATTCTCACATTAAAATCTGGTCAAATCCGAGCAAGCCATACCAATAGAGGACTAGCTATTAGGATATATTTGAATTCACTATGCACTTTTCTTGAAAACGGACATAAATTAGGCATCTTTGTACCATCCTACTTGTCGGACGCACTGACAGGCGGGCGCGGTTGCAGGTGCCGTGCCAATAAGTGCGGCGCAAACATTACGCACCCATTCTGCAATGTCTCGTACCCGCTGGTATCTTTTCTACGCTCGCTGTGGTGGTCGATATGGGCCCAAAGGATTTCTGTGACCGTTCGGCTCTGTACCGCTGGTACTGCACAACAGCAAACAATACTCCGACAAAGTGAAGGGTGCCCAAGCCGGTCACCATATATTACATGGGACCGACTGACTGCAACATGGCGAGATATCATCATCGTCGTTGTCGAATGAAGCTCTTTCACATCATTGTCAGCCTCTGGTGCATACAATCTCTCATCTTTCACATCAACTTCCACATCAGCTTGTCTGTGACAGAGTTGTTGAGGGTCGAGTCGCCCTCGAAAGAAGATGACAATCAAGAAGGGGGCAATCATCGTGCTCTCTTTTACAATATCTTTTTCAAAAAGGCCCAAAGCCACAAAACCTTGGCCATCATCCAAGAGCAGATGGATCAAATTCGAAACTCGAGTCTGGCCAACAGCACCATATACTACAATACGATTGGATTCAATGAAAGCTTTTGCCCCCCTGACCTAAAGTGTCGAAACCTCAACTTTTATCCAAAAGCGAATGAAGAAGTCACCTTGCAGTCTCTGCACGAGTACTGTCAGAAGCATCCACAAGCTCGTGTGAGCTACATTCACAACAAGGGAAGCTTTTCTCAGAGAGACATGAGATTTCTGCGGCATCACGCCACGAAAGCTGCGCTATCTGATCAATGCAGCAATAGTAGTACGTGCAACGTTTGTGGCATGATATTTCAAAGCACACCGTACTTTCATTTCTCCTCCAACATGTGGACTGCTCAATGTTCCTATGTCAAGAATCTGGTCTCCCCGTTGGAGTATGAACCGAAACGACGAGCATTGTGTCAAAGCACGGAACTGAATCGTCGTATGAAGGACGCCAATAAGAACCCGTTTTGTCCTTCAAGCAACAACGCCACTAACGACGACAACGACCCAGGAAAGCTAGCCATGTATGGGTTTAGTCGGTACTCGGCTGAACGCTGGATCACCAGTCACCCTTCCCTCGTTCCCTGTTCACTCTTTCCAGGCAATATTGGTTCTTGTCGATCGTGCGACTGGGAAGAGAACCTGAATGTGGCTCGCCGGAAACGCCCCAAGTTTACCTTTTACCACTGGCAGACGTTGGCAGTGCTACTGGCTGAGTACGAGCTCATGTATAGTAAGCAAGCTCCTACTAGAGCAGAAGATGGCAACTTTTGCAAGACGTACTTTGGTGGGTTCAAGAGGAATGCTTGCTCGATATCCGAGTTTAACGAGTCACAGCCGTTCATATCTCTAACAGATATATGAAACTGGGATTCAATCTGTGCAGCCTTCCTCGTCTATGTTGCTGGTACCTATGCACAAACAAGAGTCATCGACAGGACTGCATTTCTTCGGCTACTGGATTCACCAGGGCTAAGGATTGCAGTCTTCGTCTACCAAAACTTGGTTTGAGTTTATAAAGCAGCTTGGAGATGCTACGTCTACTTGGGTTCAGCAAGGCTGACACAGATATTTTGAATCTCTGATGATTTTCTCGTCCAAAATTAGAGCAGGGCCACTTGAGGGATGGCCTTAATGATCTCCTGGATTTCTCGAGCGACTCGAGGCTGTCTTTATCATTATATCGTCCTGTATTACGTTAAGCCCAGAGCGGCTATTGTAGAGAGAGGGGGAGAGAGAGAGCTGGCTTCCTTGCCTTCCTTTTCAATTTGAGTGATGAGCTTTCTACTAGCTAGAGTTGATAGGGCGAGGTACTGGCCTCAAGTCTGATCGCGCGAGATTGGTATGCAAGTGGTCTTGCCAGCACGGGTATTGCAACAGTTCACACCAGATCATGGTATGAGCAAGAAGATATTGACGTATGGATCAGGGTGCTGGCCCATAGACTAGAGTGCGTCAATAACAATTGATGGTGTATATAACAGGTTAAATGATTGGTGGGCCCTTTCCAGCACGGATATCGCCGCGGTTCCCGCCGGGTGCTGGTATGAGAAGATATCTGGTAGACTTGATGCGTGCGTCGTGGGCCCTTTCCAGCGTGGATATCGGATATCGCCGCGGTTGGTAAGTTAGCTGAGTGTGTGTGGAAGTGTGCGTGGACTGCTCACTGCTCTGCCAATAGCATCACAAAATTTGTCTATTTCTTGTTTACACGACCGACCGCACTGTCTCATATCATTCGCGAACGGATGAGGAAGAGTAATAAAAAGATCGATACACGGATAAGTTATGCGGTGGCATGGGTGCTTTTTACCACAGCCGCTATGACCTATGACCCAACTCCGTGACGCCTACACAGAGTAGAACTCGTACTTTTTGTAGCTCGTAAAAGAATTTTACCGCGGTGGCACCACCACACATCAAAAAACGCACCTTGCCCATGGTGATCCTACGGACGACAAAAATATTATATAGCACTCCCTCGTTCGCCTTACCCTCGCAGATATAGCTCCATTGCCCACTGTTGCATCCAAATCTGCGAGGGTAAGATTGCTAACGACTTCGTTCGAAAGAAAACGGTGCTGCCCCGCAGCCCCCCAAACGCCCCTCGCTTCAACATGTCATGGCGCGCTTCATCGGATTTTCGTCTGGTTAAAGTCAGCGGTGAGTCGACTATGGAAGATTAATACAAAACAGACTTTTGTCGTTCCCTGGACAGCGGTAAGTTGGTGAGTTGAATGATCTTGTGGCTTTCCTTCATGATGTGTTTTGTACTCACCCATAAGACTTTCCTCTTCGTGATTGTTGCAGAACCGGACGATTTCTGGGCTGTCGAACGAGTGTTGCAGTGGAATCTGCTCAAAAGCCATCAAGCAACGACGCAGAAGCATGAAGAGCTGGTGGAGTCCCTCCAAAATCAGTTTGAACAGTTGTTGGCGTCACACGCTGGAGAATAATCAAAATGGTGTTGTGACGTCTTCATCGTCTGCACCATCATCCAAAGCCAACAACAACAGCAGCAACTCTTCACCCACAACGATTTATATCGACGTCATCACGGGCCCTCATACCAATTCATCCTTTTCTCTCCAACCCAAGTCAAACGCTCCTTGTTGGGTCGGTCGTTCGACGGGTACCGGTGTGAGTCTTGCGCAGGATTCTGAAGTGAGTACGCAATAGTTGTTTATATTGTTCAGCCACATGCCACTTTGAACTTATGGCAACATTGAGTTTGCTACTGTTGTGTTTGGAGCCATTATCAGTGGCTCGCATGCGTGGGCGCAAGAGAGAGAGAGAGAATATGCCCTTGGAGACGCTCGAATGATGGAACGAATCAATCGTCTGTCTTTCTTCTGGGCAGAGCTAGTACTGCCAGAAGCTGACGAGTTCGCAGTTGAGACGGCCGAAGCCTCTTCCTCCTCCTTGCTGGACTTCGTGATCAGCTTCAAGGAGATTCAAATTCAAAATGTACATATCTCTCGTCAGCAATACTGTACTTACAGTAGAGTAGATAGCAAGGGCCTTTCGAGTGAACGCGCACATCTCGCGCGATCCAAATGATATAGCAGAACCCGGAAACGATATCAGAACTGATCTTCGCTTTCGTCATCCAATTTCAAAGTTCTCTTGACGCCGTTGTGAACAACTGACCATGTCGTTCTCTTCTCGCCGTCGCAACTATCTACTGACCCCGCATCGTCGAGATGGTTTGATTGAATGGTAAGTGATCAGGAGATTTTCTTTACTGTCCTGCTGCAAAAGTTTGTCGCGAATCTTTGCCCCTCGCGACAGTCTTCTTTTCTTGTGGGACTGCATGGATTCACTAACTGACACCTCCCGCCGCCGCTCTCTCTCTCTCTCTCCCTCTCCCCTCTTTATAGGATGAAATCCATGCTTCAGCATTCCTTTGTCTTGGATGCGCTAGAGACGACTGGTGCCGACACGTTTTCTCACTTTGAGTTGTTGATTGAAGAACACATTCGCGGTGAGAAGCAACCCAGTCGATTGAAGCAGCTTGTTCCCACTGTGGGAACCTTTCACACTCCATTGCCGCTACGTAAGGCATTTGAAGCCTACAATGTAAAACACTCTCTGACGAAACGCAAACATATTACCATTAGTTTCAACGAGATTCGACACATTTTGAATCTGGCGCAAGTCATGGCTCTGGCAGGAATCGAGTCGAATGATGATGTCGATGACAGTATTGCTGAGGAGGACGAAGTTGCAGACCCAGAGGGTCCCTTTGTTGGCCCGAAACTTATTACATTTGATGGAGATCAGACTCTCTACAGCGACGGTGCCAACTTTGAATCCAACCGTCCCTTGGCGCACTACCTCTATCTGTTGCTGAAACACGGTGTTACGGTGGCAGTCGTGACGGCGGCTGGTTACGAGTACGCCACCGATCGGTACGAACTTCGACTCAGCGGTTTGTTGGCCTACTTTGAAGAGCAGGGCCTCTCAGCAGAAGATTGCAAGCGATTCTACCTGTTTGGTGGCGAGTGCAACTATCTCATGAATGTGAGTGTTGTTGTTGTCGTCGTGTGCTCCTGTGCGCAAACGTTGTTGTTGTGCTGCGCCAAACTTGTGTTGTTCTCACTCCTTCTCATCGCAGCTCGGCAGTGACTATCGTTTGCACGCCATCAAGGAAACTGGACCCGGAGGTTGGGTCACCTCCACCATGTACTTGGGCGAAGCTCCTGGAAACTGGAGCGATTCGGAGATCAAATCGCTCTTGGATACTGCCGAACGGTCCGTGTCGGAAAGTCAGGTGGAACTGCAGATGCGCGGTCGTGTGATTCGCAAAAAGCGATCCGTCGGTCTAGTGCCACTGTCGCTGGACTCTGAAATGCCCCGCGAAGCTCTGGATGAAACAGTCTTGAGGGTGCAATCGGAACTAGTATCCAAACAAGTCGTGTGCAACTCGCTTCCATTCTGTGCCTTTAACGGTGGTCGCGATGTGTGGGTCGACGTCGGCAACAAGCGTGTGGGTGTGCAGATTCTGCAGTCGTATACAGGCATTGCCACGAATGCAACCTTGCACATTGGAGATCAGTTTCTCAATACTGGCAATGACTTTGCAGCTCGAGCCGTGTGTCCGTGTATTTGGATTACCAGTCCAGAGGAAACCACTTATGTGCTAAAGTCAATTCTGCGACTGGCAAATGTGGCCCGAGATGCTGAAGCACTACCACCACCACCTCCTGCACACAAGGAAGGCGCTGATTCCAAAAATGTTGACTTTTCTGAGATTGAACGTCGTTCTGAAGTTTGCAAGAAGATGGATGTTTTTACGGGAGAAATGATTGAGCTTCCGAAAGGAAACTAAGCTATAGAGCTATATGGTATGGCTATAGCTAGTTCTATTCTCTATACTTATTATCGCTACCCAACTACAACTGCCAAGATGGAATTGTCTTGCAAGCGTAACTGTTCGATCTCGAGCCAAGTGTGCGTCACCTATCAAACTCAAGATACCCCCCCCCCTCTCTCTCTATAGTTATATAAGGGATGTAGTTCTGGCCTCTCGAGAGCCGTGCGTCGGATTCAATGGAGAGGTATCATTTTGCACGACACAGCCAATCAACTATAGCACTATGGCCCTTTTTCTCCAGTAGGCCGGCAATCTTCAAAGACGTGGTCGTAGACGGAACGAAACAAATGATTGACGCTACTCGCCTTGACCTACAAAACTCACGACTTCTCCTAGCAAAACATCTGGGAGATCGTAGATCTTCATGACATAAGATACAAAGGAGAGAGCAACACAGAAGACAATGGAAGCACATTTGTGGCGTGAACTTCCTACTTGAATAGGTCTGGCGGTAGTGTCCAGTGTAATAAGCGGCTCCTAACTGGTAAATACGGGTCTATCCCAATCTAGCGACTATTGTGTGCCGTGCCCGTACGAAATCTGCA
>JAVCKV010112924.1:0-56349 GCA_032274145.1 Herpochondria borealis | reverse complement strand
TTTCATGAGACTTCAGAAAAAACACTCCTCGGTGGTCAATTAATACCTGCCAATCAAACTGGAGAACAAGATATCTCTGATGCGATTGACAACTTGTTTAATCATCAGAACGTAGGACCTTTTATATCTACGCTATTAATAAAACGTTTAGTAAAATCTAACCCTTCACCTCAATATGTAGAAAGAGTTGCTACAGCGTTTAACGACAATGGAAGTGGTGTGCGAGGAGATATGAAAGCGGTTGTGAAGGCAATACTAATGGATACTGAAGCGAGAAGTGGTGAAGCTATGTTAAATCAATCTGCTAGCAGAGCTAAAGAACCAATGCAAAAAATGTTAGCATTTGCAAGGTCGATGCCTCTGGTAGTTGAAGATAATAGATATTGGAATCTCACTTGGGACTTTGCTAATGCAACAGGTCAAGGGCTTATGAATTCTCCTACAGTGTTTAATTTCTACCCTCCGAATTTCGAACCGCTTGGTGAGTATGCTGATTTAGAATTAACGGCTCCAGAACTAAAACTTCATAATACCAGTTCATCTGTCAATTACATGAATTATATGTATTCTCTTTGTTTTTGGAATGAAGAAAACCCCGGACAACATATACTATTCTATCATTGGGAAAACCCGTATGAATTTGACCCCGCTCCATTTCCTTATACGAAATACGATCAAAATTATTTTCTCCAATATGCAGATGATCCAGAGGTACTGGTAAATGAGTTGGACAAACGACTTACTTATGGTCAATTAACTGATGAAACCCGAGATATAATCATACCCGTCCTGCACGATTTGCAAGACCCATGGGGTGATTGGTGGAAGATCCAAAGAGTGAGAAATGCCTTGTATTACATTCTTATATCACCTGAATATAATATCACAAAATAGAAGACAAATTCAATTCAAGGATTTGGGATTACAAATCTATTATTTAAGATAAAAAAGATAACAAATGGGACATCACCATCATAAAATAAATAGAAGAACATTCCTCGGACAAGCTAGTTGTGCTGCAGTAGGAATGTCAACATTATATAACACTATACTTAATCTAAAAACAATGAATGCATCAGCTGCATTCAACTTACCTAGTGTACCAAATCCGTTTGATGATTATAAAGCGATTGTGTGTATTCTGCTTTCGGGTGGAGCTGATTCGTACAATATGCTTGTACCAACTGGCACAAGTGACTATAATGAATACTCGGTAACTAGATCTAATCAAGCCATTCCCGTAGGTGATCTAATTCCTATCAATCCAACGAATACAGCTGGAAAAGAGTTTGGATTGCACCCTAGCATGACCAATATGGCTTCCATTTTTGAAGCTGGAAATATGGCATTCGTATCCAATGTTGGTTCATTGATAGAACCAACAGATAAGGATTCATTTTATAATGGTTCTACTGATCTACCACTAGGATTATTCTCTCATGCAGATCAAGCAGCACACTGGCAGACAGGGATACCACAAGATCGAGTTGCAACAGGATGGGCAGGAAAGATCGCAGACATGCTCAACTCCCTGCCAAATGGACCAGCCAGTAATCCTAACATCTCAATGAATATATCCCTATCAGGTAGTAATGTCCTACAAACAGGTAACGAATCTGTACAATACACCTTAGATAGAGAACAAGGAGCAATAGGAATTTTGGGACATAATGCATTTCAGGATAACTCTTGGTTAGAAAGTGACCTAAGAACGGAGGCCGTCGACAATATTATTGATGCCCAATATCAAGATATATTCAAGAAAACTTATACGAATACTATAAAAACAGCAAGAGATGGTAATATACAATTTATTGAAGCTCTAAACAATGCTACTCCTTTGCAAACTGAATTTGAAATTTGTAGCGGGCAGCCTTATAATTGTCTATCCACTGCTATGGAGATGATTGCTAAAACAATCAATGTCAGGGAGGCACTAGGTATGAAGCGTCAAGTTTTCTTTGTAGAGTATGGCGGGTGGGATCACCACGATGAGCTACTAGATAATCAAGCGACTATGCTAACAGAAGTGGATAACGCTCTTGGAGCATTCAATAATGCAATTACCGAAATGGGACTGCAAGATAGTGTCACGACTTTCTCAATTTCAGAATTCTCAAGAACATTAACTTCAAATAGCAATGGTACTGATCATGCTTGGGGAGGAAACATGTTCGTTATGGGAGGTGCTGTGAGTGGCAAAAAAATATATGGTCAATATCCTCAGCTAGCACTAGGTACAAATCTAGAAATAGGCAATGGAGTTATACTTCCAACTACCTCTGCAGATGAATATTTTGCCGAACTTGCTATGTGGTATAATGTGCCGAAAAGTGGGCTTTTAGATATATTTCCGAATCTGGGTAATTTCTATTCTGTTACTTCTCCTGAAAGTCCCATCGGGTTTATGAATATGTAGCTAGATTTAAAAGGGATATTCTTAATTAAGTCCAATCGTTTCAAAATAGGGTAAGTAAAAAGATGCTAAATTTTGACTACCCCACCGTAAGCGGATGGCGTATTCGCCATAACTTTTCCAACCTTAAGGTCGGAATTCGAATCTTTCTTGTGATAAGGCGTCTTATGCAAAAACATTTTTTTTATAACCCAGACTCAAGCATCGGAGAAGTTAAGTATTAAAAAATCCGATATGAGATATTCTTGTATCGGGATTATTTTACTTCATAATATTATGAATTTTCGAATCAATTGTCTTTTTCCAATAAGTATATTAAGAAAGTACACACCCGGTGCTAAATAACTTGTGTCTATTGTAAAGCGATTAGAGTTATTAAACATATTTAGATCATATCTTACACCACTCGCAGAAATAACTTCAAAATCAGATATATCTTTGCCATTGGTTACAATATCAAGAGTCAGTTTTGTTGGATTTGGATATAAAAACACATCGTCAATATTTTCATATTTGACCGAACTAATTAGAAAACAAGGTAATGGAAACTCTAGATAATTTGGACTAGAGATTTGATATTCTCCATTCACTATATTAATAGCATGGTCTTCATCTGGAATCACATTAATTAAATTATTTGTGAGTGAAACAACAGTTATCGGTGAAGGACTTGATCTAAATTTCCTATATTTAATATGATCACTATCCCATGTTATAGGAAAATTAGGTTCTACAATAAAAGTTGAAGGATCTACCTTGCAGTTATATGAATAAATATGGGTAAAATCTTCTTTCTCTTCAAATGCATCATTAAGCATTAGTATATTTCCTTCTTCAAACCTAGCTGCAGTATATTCATCTAGACCAATACCCATAACATATTCACCATAATCCTTCTTTATCCGTGCCATAAATGCTACCATCCTTCCTCTCCTATCAGGATCATCAAAATGACTGTCAAAGATGATTGGTGCAGGCAAAGGCATGATCAAAAAAAAACGATTATCTATCGCCATTCTATCATTATATGGATCTGCAAGTGCTTGCTCAGAGGTAAGTGTTCCATTCTCTGCAGTAAACTGATACTGCCCCATGATGGCCATACCAGCGCCGATTCCACCTACTGGCATCCCTTTATCCAAAACAGCAAAGTTGAGATATTGCTGGAGTGGCGTTCCTCTCCAGAAGTTAAGATACTCCCATTGATCACCATCTGCAAACCAAACAGCCTCAGCTCTCAGGATTCGATCAAGTACATATGGATCAATAGATGCATCTTTACTATGACAAACTATCGTCTCAACAGAGTTTACTTCAACACCTAGCTCTGAGTAGAAATAATCATTGTATTCATCAGATCCAGACGTGCGCAGTACCAGCACATCTCCTCCTTTGGCATCCTCTAAAAATAGCTTCATAGCATAATCTACTTCTGAACCTCCTCCCATCACTGTTAGAACAAAATCTAGATCATCTACTGTTTTATCAATTTCATTGCCAGTAATATAAGAAGTATAGGACTGTGCTACAATTGCTGATGCAGTTAACAAAAATAAGATAAATGACGACAAAACTCTCACGATAATTGTTTTACATTTGTGACACCATATCGCTTTAAGAATAACACTTAAAATTATGGTTAATGCTGATAGGTATTGAAAGTCGCTTCTTAATAATGGGACAGATTCAATAGTCATCGGTATAATACATCAAATATAGATAATTATGCAGAACCTTATGCCATTCCATCTTGCCATCCCTGTTTCTGACTTAGATGAAACAAGAACATTTTACAGAGAAATCATCGGATGTAAAGAAGGGCGATCTGATAAGCAATGGGTTGATCTTAACTTCTACGGGCATCAACTTGTGCTTCATATGGACGAAAATCGAACACGACCAAATGTTGATGCTTCAAACGAAGTAGATGGTCATGCAGTGCCAATTCCACATTTTGGAGTAGTCCTTAAGTGGGATGATTGGCATCTATTAGTAGATAGATTAAAAGCGGCAAAGATAAATTTTGGGATTGAGCCATACATCAGATTCGAAGGTAAGCCTGGAGAGCAAGCAACCATGTTTTTTTATGACCCGAGTGGGAATGCATTAGAATTTAAAGCATTTCGTGATATTAGTAATTTGTTCGCAACTTAGACAATTAGTGTCTAGCTAAAGCCAGTAGATTGACTGCACAACTAAGAAATTAATAGAGACATTTTCAAAATATTGATTCAAGTAATTTTCTTATCCAAGTTGAGTGAACCGATCAAAATGTTATCATTTTATTAATTATTCAGTCCAAAACTTCCAAATAACCGATGATATCGAAGTTTACAAAGGCTTCGTTACAATTTAATATACCCATTACATATATTCGGGCTAGATTTTGATTTATACTGACCCAATCAATATTTCAAAAATTGGAATATTGATTTATCGGTATTACACCAAGTCCAAAAGTAATATTACAAAGAGGCTTGGAATTACAACTTACTATGAAGATTACAGAACATTTTGAAAAAGCAAAAGGGGACACCCTTGTATCATTTGAAATACTGCCCCCTTTGAAAGGTGGAAGCATGAAAGCAATATTTGATAGTCTAGATCCATTGATGGAATTTAAACCTCCATTTATTGATGTAACTTATCACCGAGAAGAATACATATATAATATGCGTCCGAGCGGATATTATGAAAAAACATCTATAAGAAAAAGACCGGGTACAGTAGGTATCTGTGCATCGATCATGCATCGATATGGTGTAGATGCCATTCCGCATTTGATCTGTGGTGGTTTTTCCGTAGAGGAAACAGAAAATGCACTAATAGATTTAGCTTTCTTAGGTATAGATAATGTATTAGCACTAAGAGGTGATGCAAGACAATTCGAAGACAAATTCGTACCTGAAGTAAATGGACACAAATATGCAAGCGATCTAATCAAACAGATAGCAAGTATGAATACAGGTGCTTATCTAGATGCTAATATCGAAAATGGAGCAAATACTGACTTCTGTATAGGATTAGCTGGTTATCCAGAAAAACATTATGAAGCGCCAAATCTAGCACAAGACATAGAATTTACAAAGCGAAAAGTAGAGGCTGGTGGAGATTACATAGTCACTCAAATGTTTTTTAACAACCAGAACTTCTTCGACTATGCTAAAGCTTGTAAAGCAGCAGGTATAGATGTGCCTATCGTTCCTGGTTTAAAGCCATTGACAAAAAAGTATCAATTGAGCTCGATTCCAAGAAAATTCTTCATCAACATGCCAGAAGAACTAGTAAAGGCCGTTGAAAAAGCAAAAGGCGATCAGATCAAAGAAGTTGGTATAGAATGGTGTATTCATCAGTCTCAAGAACTTAAAAAAGCGGGTGTACCTTGCTTACATTATTATACTATGGGTGATGCAGAGACTACTAAGAGGATTGTTTCAGCACTGTGATACTATCAATTAGTTTCAATATACAAGATGTCGGAGGTTTTGAAAACCTCCGACATCTCTATTTAACTTGATTAGACATTATTTATATTTAAATTCCAAAAAGCTACCGAACTATTCATCATATGACTCTCAAAAAAGCTGCAAAGTACGTTTCCATATTTCTTGTATGTATTGTAGTGCTTTTGATAGCCGCTGTATATTTTGCCAACAAAGAGAGTACTTATATTGGTGAACATAAGGCTACCAATGGTAATACTGCGACTATAATATTGATAGATGGATTGGACCAAGCCCGTTTTCAAAACTCACTAAAAAAAGGAAAGCTACCAAATCTACAAAAGCTAGTAAACAAAGGCACATATATCGAGAATGGGATAGGGTCTTTTCCAAGTATGACTGGTTATGCTTTCTATCCTTTCATTACCGGCCACGATGCCGTAGAAAGTGGTATTATAGGATTGAGGTGGTTTGATCGGTCTCTTGATGTAGGTAACCTTCGTAATTATGTTGGAAGGACCAATGTATGGATGAATCAAGATATTACAGATACGATTAAGACATTTTACGAATTAAGTGGTGACCAATATACAGCAAGCATCAATTCTTTTATGAATAAAGGTGTAGCCGATGCTCGTATCACTGGCTGGACACATACTACTGCAAAATTTGAGGGTAAGTCATTCATCGGTCCATTGAGGTCTATTCCATTTGCTGGAAAAGAACTGGCAAAAAACCACTATCAACACGAGTCAGAAGTAATGAAAATGGCTGCAGATCAATTAGAAAAAAACCCCAAAGTGCAATGGATCGCACTCCCCTCCCCTGATGCAACTTTTCATGTCGATGGGATGACTGACTACTACGATAATCTAGTACAATATATAGATAGCTTGATTGGCGACTTCCAAGTCAATATCAATGAATTGGGTCAAACCGAAACTAGAATGCTAGCTATAGTAACTGACCATGGTATAGCTAGTGTAGAAAACAATATTGATTTTATCAAAGAATCAAAAGATGCAATAGGACTTGATCTGATTAGAGGAAATGCTGTAAACTACCGAAGTATGCAACTGAAAGAACCACTTTCTGATTTTGTAGATAAGGATGGGTACTTTGTCATTAATGGAAACTTAAGTGCCATGCTGTATATGAGAGATCCCTCTGAATCAGGAATAGAAAGCTGGAGATCCAATCTTTCATATGAACAGTTGATTAATCATACAAAAAATGGTGCATCAAATAATCTACCCGAAAAAATAGCCAACATGGAAGGTTTGGAGTTTGTCATTTTCCGAAAGGATAAAAATACAATCATTGTAAAAAACAAAAAAGGTGAAGCCTCAATCGAAAATCGAGGTGGTGCATTTAACTACAATCCTATTAGTGGAAATCCTTTTGAATACAATGAAATAGATTTACTAGATACATTCCTAACTGCTGAACAATGGTTAGAAAAAACGATCAATACGGATTATCCAGATGCCGTATACCGCCTCTATTCCGTAATGGATATGCCTAATGTTGGAGATTTCTTCCTTACGAGTCAAGAAGGGTATGATTTTGCTAAAGATTATGAAGTAATAGTAGGAAATTACAAAGGTGGCCATGGTGGCATCAAAGCAAATCAACTTAGAGTACCGTACATCCTATCTATACCGGATCAGGAGTCAAAAAAAATAGATCATATGAGGTCAGAAGATGTAGGTAAAATGATTGGTAATTGGCTAGGTTTTTCAGAGAATTACTAACAATTGGGATTTATTATCCCCAAATAGCATCAATGTCTATTTGAATCAAGCAATATTTATACTTTTGCACGATCAATATTTTGATCACAAAACAATCTGAGTAAAATCCATTTCGTATCAAAGTGGAAAACTTAGTTTGATAGTCTTCTTCGGAGGGCTTACAAAAAAACATATTATGCCAGACATTAAATTATTCAGCGGATCTAACTCCAAATATCTTGCTGAAAAAATTGCTGACCATTATGGATATCCTTTGGGAGATATCGAACTTAAAAAATTTGCAGACGGCGAAATGCAAATTGTCATTAATGAATCAGTTAGAGGAGCATACGTCTTTTTTATCTGTTCTACTTTTGCCCCAGCGGAAAACTTACTAGAGCTTCTTCTTATGATAGATTCCGCGAAGAGAGCTTCCGCAGGATATATCACTTGTGTAATGCCGTACTTCGGATATGCAAGACAAGATAGAAAAGACAAACCTAGAGTTCCAATCTCTGCAAGGTTAATGGCCAATGTACTTGAAGCTGCCGGTGCAGACAGAGTAATGACTATGGATCTTCATGCAGATCAGATCCAAGGATTCTTTGATAAGCCAGTGGACCACTTGAAGAGTGAAGCTATATTTATGCCGTACCTTCAGAGCCAAGACTTAAGTAATGTAACATTTGCCTCTCCTGATGTAGGAGGTGTAAAGAGAGCAAGGTCGTATGCACAATACTTCGAAAGAGATCTTGTCATCTGTGATAAAGAAAGAAGAAAGGCCAACGAAGTAAAAACAATAACAGTAATTGGTGAAGTAAAAGGTGCCGATGTTATCATGGTAGATGATATATGTGATACTGCAGGCACGCTTTGCAAAGCTGCCGACGCTCTAATGGCGAAAGGTGCAAAGAGTGTTAGGGCTATGTGCACGCACCCTGTCTTATCAGGTAACGCATACGAAAATATCGAAAAAAGTAGCCTGACAGAACTGATAGTTACCGACACTATTCCACTAAAGAAAAAGAGTAAAAAGATAGTAGTCTTACCATGTGCCAAGCTTTTTGCTAGAGCAATAAGAAATACACACGAGTATAAATCTATCGCTGCACTGTTTGTTGAAAAATAAAGAGTCTTTTGTGGAGCCAAGAGATTTTTGTGGAGCCAAGAGATTTTTGTGGAGTAATTCGAAGATTTGCGGGCAAATGCTCTCACCACAATATTAAATCTTTAGACCCTTTAACAAAGAGTCTTTTGTATAGCAATTCGTAGAATTGCGGGCAAATGCTCTCACCACAATATTAAATCTTTAGCCCTTAAACAAAGAGTCGTATAAAACTTAGAAATATTGAAAACCTTCTATTGCGGATAATCCACAGTAGAAGGTTTTTTGATTTCTTGATATTTAAAAAATTGGCAATCACTCTAATGTCAATTCAAATTCATTGGAATTCACTATACATTTTAGAACTTCTGTCCACCTCTCAACATAGCATAGTAAAATCTTTCTTTTAAAAAGAAAGAGATGAACACATCCTATTTTTCATCTGACTTCGCTCCGCAAAGCCCCCCTTATGCTTCCAATAAAATGTAGGCGACAATGGCCATCTGCCTCCTTGAAACAAATCCATCAAATCAAACAAATATTCCAAATCAAACATTTTTCTAAAAAACATTGTACTTTAGGGTTACAAACCTAAAGCCAGCGTACACCTTTTGATAGCAAATGATATTGATATAGAATTAATAATTTCGAAGATCCGATCTGGAAAGGCGGGAAGAGATGAGGTATTGATATTTCTATATCATGATACAATCTTAAGAACTAAAGTGGAACATATTGTTACAAAATATGGCGGTCAAAAGATAGATTTCGATCTAATTTTTAATTCTACGCTAATGCAATTCGTAAAGACGGTGATCAATAATAAGGACTTCACTATTCAGTCGTCATTATATAGTTACATGTCTGGTATCACCAGGTTCATCATGCTAAATGATCTAAAGAAAACCAATCGACTAAGAACAGAAGATATTAATGATCAAAATGATATAAAAACGGACCAAACCCCCGAAAGCTTAATCCTTGATCAATCTAAAACAGATCAACTCAACGAACTGCTCCAAAAATTAGGTAAAAACTGTAAAGAGGTACTCATGCACTGGGCCAATGGCTACAGCATGAAAGAGATCGCCGTGATGATGAACTATAAAAGTGATATGATGGCAAAAAAGAAAAAATATAAATGTTTCAAAGAGTTACTTAACTACTTAGAGAAGCATCCTGAAATTAAAAATGTACTAAGATAAGTGGAAGACTTCTACGAACATATTGACGATTATAAGGATGGCTTGCTGACAGGTGAGCTATTAGCACAATTTGAGGATGCAATGGACAGTGATGCATCACTGAAGCTTGCTGTGGACAACTATGCAACCGCTAAATCTATAAGTGAAGGGTTGCTGGAGTTGGATATGATGGAGACGCTTAATTCAATTGATAATGGAGAATTGACAATTGATAATGATTTAAGCGCGAACCATTCACCATCAAAAAGTGACCGTTCACCTTCAAATTCCACCCGAACGTCAATAACAGAGGATAAAATTAAGACTTCTGTTTTCAAGTTGCGTAACTTGATGGCAGCAGCGTCTGTGATTAGTGTTATATTTTTTGCGGGTTGGTGGATGATGGGGTCGAAAGCTGATCTTAAGAAGAAGACTTATGTATTGGCCCATATTGAAAAACCGATTGATACTGATGCGACTAAAAGCATTGATACTATTCGAATGACAGCATTTGAAAAAGGGAAGTATTATTATTCGTTGAATAGATTTGACAAGAGTATTATATGGTTAGAGCAAGCGGTATCGGAAGCAGATGATAAAAAAATGAGGAGTTTGGGGCACTATTGGTTAGGTCATTCATACATACAGATGTGGAGAGTTGAAGATGCGAAGATAGCTTGGAGAGAGAGTGATGAGAGTGGTATTGAGAAACTCTTAAAAATGATTGAACAATAAAAATAGAATAATGGCACATGTAAGAGGACATAGAGTAAAAGGATTCGCTGGAGATAATGCAGTATTAGTAGGCTTAAGGGAAAAATATAATCATCATAGAAATGAAATAGAGGATATTTTTATCGAGGTAAGCATAAAAAGAGACAGTTGGCAAAGATTTAACGATTCAGGAAAAAAATGGTTTGAGCTTGATCCTATTGGTAGCATTGACCCAGATACTGATGCATCTTGGGATATAGATCATTTTACTGACTCACCAGAAACAGACCACTAAAGTCTCCCACTTAATGTATTCTTAAGGAATGAATCAATAATAAAGTTACATTTTCCTACTTGTTATTTTACGCTTTCCTCCTCGTTAATGCCCTGAAATGTCTAGGTTTTTGCCTTGTTGAAAAATAAAATAAACGCGTGTTTTGTTTTCTGCGAAAGTCATCGCTTACAACGTATAAGAGCGATCTTTATTAATGTTTCATTCCTTAAACATTAGTCAGAAAAAAAATAGTTCTATATTTCTCCACGATATAGAAACTCTGATAAATGGCTACGATTTAAGTATGTTTCAGACACAGACTAGGAGTAATAATAAATATAGCTCGAATTAATTTGAATTAACAAACTTAAAATGATCCCTCCGCAATAACCGTACAATTTAACAACCTATTTGTAAAATCATATTAAAAGAACGAGGAGATCTTTCATTTAATAAGACACATTCATTGAAATTTTAATTTTTAAATAGAGAAATAATGCCACACGTAAGAGGACATATAATTAAAAAAGGAATACTACGACGTACTACTCAAGGTGAATTTCATCAATATTTCATGCATGTTCATGAGTTTGAAGAAAGAGGTGCAATGGAAACATACATGAAAAACTCTAATGGTTATCCTCAAAAAACAAAAAAAGAAATAAAGGAAGAAAAGAGAGAAGGAACGAGGTCAATTATATTCTTTATTCAAAGTTACAAAACAGAAAAAATAGGTATTTTAGACTCAATTTGCGATCGAAACTTAAGATCCGCTGGAATTGATCATGAAATAATGATCCCTGTCGAATTTGATACTCTGACTTTTAATTTTCTACCTGATCAGGATATTAATTTTAATGGAGCCGAATGGAATATATTTAAACAAATTAGTGAGCATAATCATTAATCAAAGAGTATAAATTCCATGTAACAGGCAACTTCTCATTTTGAAAACAATACCCTACTTCTTTTTTATTTTAACACTCCTAGCTTGTAACCAAGAAAAGGCCTCTATTGATACTTTATACAACGAACTAAAAAATAATAGTTCTATCCGATCAGAAAATAAAGTTTACCTCACAGACACAACTTTGATCCAAAACTATTTCTATGCAAAATCCATCATTGAAAACAATGAAGTACTGGCTGTCCAAATACTTACAGACATTCAAGACAAAATATCGGAGCATGATCAATGGTCAGATTTCTACCAAGACGTCACCAATTACAAAAACCGCCAGCTTTTCTTAAAAGGTCCAAGAAGCATAGCATATATTGACAAAACTATTGATAGCTTAAATGTAAACCCCACCAACTTAATAAGTGTCATCGACCTTCTAAAAGAAAAATCAAAAATCTTAGGATACTATAAATCAGAATATGATTACGCGTATGCCTGCGCTTTCTATAGTGAATACTTATTATCCACACTTCCAAAAGAGCACCGAAGCAAACAATATTATCTCCAATGGTCGATCCTAGGAACTTTATTTGATAGAGAAACGAAGGACGAGCAAGCAAAATATTATTACAAAAAATCACTAGCAACGGCCCAGTCTGTTTCACCAGGCTCCAGATTCATAGGATACTGCTTAGAAACTATTGGTAAAAAGATTAGTGTAGACTCGTTTAACATTCTTCGTGATATATATATAGACTCTACAGATATTCAAAACTACGTCAATGCAATTATCAATCAAGATATGCTAACCAAGATAGATTCAGAGAAATCAAAGGAATTAGCAAAGGAGATATTAGCAAATTCCGAAGATACTTGTGATGAATTTAGTGAAGTTACGTATCTGATAGATGCTCTTATAGATTTAGATGAGTTGGATTCAGCCAAGAGGTATATAGATGATTTGACAACTTGCAATAAGGAAGGAATCACAAAATATTATCTCGAATATCGTAAACTTGATTATCTAGCTGCGCTACGAGATAAAACTAAGAATAGTAGTATAAATTACCAGATTGTCGAACAAGCTAATGAGCTGATTAAGATTTTCAATAGTTTCGGTGACCAGATAATCAATACGCATTTTGCTGATGTTATCTATCGATGTAATATGGAAACAATTGAGGCTTTATACCAAATTCACAATTCATCACTTCATGTTGATAAAGATCTAATTCTTAAAGAATTGAGTTCATTTAAAAATCTTTATAATAGAATTTCAGATTCCGAATCCTTGCTCGCTGGAAAAAAAATATCAAATTCAAACCTTAATGAATTCACCCAGAAAAGAGTAGAATTAGAGAGACTAGAACTGCAAGTAGATAACTATAAAGACACATTACTAACTGACTTATCTGTTTATGAAAATATTTACGAATTACATAACTCACTCTATTCAATAAAATCTCAATTGGAGTACGATTCAACGTATCAGTATTCGTCAGGAACAGAAATACACCATAGTGACTTACCAGAACATCTTAACTTGATAGATATCTTAATGACAAATGATCACTACTATATAACGAGTATTTATCATGAAGAAATGAAAATAAAAAAATGGCCTAAAGAGGATTTAGATCATATGATGGAAGAACACCTCTCCGTTTTAAAAGACAAGAATAATCTCTACCAAAAAACAGAATTTGAAAATCTATTACTTGAAGTAATTGATACATCTAAAACTGAAATTATTTTTATTCCAGATGGTTATTTTTATAATCTTCCTCTAGATCAACTTTTTCTATCTCAGCAAGATCAAACTAAAAATAAAACCTTTTCCTTTCAAAGTTCTATCGATAAAGCTTTTGGACAGAAAGAGAACACGCTAGCTAATTCTATTTCTGTGTATAGTTATTCTAGTGCAGCTACCATATCTTCGAAAGAACAGAAAGAAATTCCGGAACTCCAATTAGGATTGGATGAAGCAATGAGTGTTGGAGACAAATATGAGAACTATCAAGTGATCTTTGGTAAGAAATTCACAAAAGAATATTTAGAAATTAATAAGAGTCCAATATTGCATTTCTCGACTCATTCGGAATCAAGTAAATCAAATCAATTAGGAAATTTTCTATTCCTTAGAAATAAAAATGGACAGTCAAAAAAACTTTTTGGTTATGAATTAAAACAATACGAATTTGACAACAATCTCATCATCCTCTCCTCTTGCAACTCCGGCACAGGCGTCCAAAAACCAGGTGCTGGCGTCTTCTCCCTCTCCCGTGACTTCCTCCAAGCAGGTGCCCAAACCGTAATAAAATCTCTCTGGGCAGTAAATGAAGCATCCACAAAAGAACTCATGGTAGAAATGCATAGAAACTTCACCTCTGGCCAATCAATAGGTGAAGCACTAGCCAATGCCAAAAGAACAGTCAAAAAAATGCCAAAATACGCCCACCCCTACTATTGGGCAGGCTTCGTCCTAGAAGGAAATCCTCATGTTTACCTAGAACAACCAGAAAACTTCAATAACTGACCATTTAACTACAGAATCGACCTTTCACTCTCTCTTTCTTACCGTTCCACTTTTTGCTTGCAAATATCGCACAAAACTACCATCGTTATTAAGTCTCCCACTCACCTACCCAAACGAACCATTCACTTAAAAATCCTTCTTTTTCTTCGATAAAGAACTTTTCTGCCGTAGTTTTCAAAATAATTGACATTTAGAGGTCACTTTATAATAAAGGATGTAGACTACTAATAAAGAAGAGATACATTTTATAGTCGTAAAAAATATCTCTATTATCTACCCTTTAAATGCCCTTATTTTGAGTAGCCAGGACAAACTTTCCTTTTCCACAAGTGATGGATACATATTTCTTCGGATTGATGACATCACATACATCAAATCTGATGACATCTACTCCTATATACACAACGGAACAGAGAAACACTTCTCTACCCAATCTCTAAAACAATTGATGGAGAAACTTCCAGAGAGTCAATTCTTCAGATGTCATCGTAGCTATATCGTCAATACTGCCAAAGTCTTCAAACTCATCAAATCCGGCAACTGTAAACTTATAATGGAAAACGGAGATGAAGTGCCTGTGGCGAGAGGGAAGAAAGAGGAGATATTATTACGTATGACTTAATAACAATCATTAATCCGAGATTTCCACAATCAAACCGAAGAAATGGTCAAAAGGAATTCACATCATCAAAATCAGGTCTACTAGAATCTGCAAATTGTTTTAAGTTTAACCTCTTTAAATAATCAATATTAGCCGCATTTAAGCGGCTTCTCTACCACTCACCTACTATTCAGTTCCATTCACCTAAATCATGATAGATTCTTTTGACACCCTATTTATAGTAAGTATTTTTCAAATAAATTAAACAAATTACACATTAGGGGTCACTATTAAAAATAAACCTAACACCTATTTGATGTAGAGAATTTTCAAAACTAATTAGAATATCCTTTTACTCAAAAACACTAACTTTTGAACCCAAATACCCGACTTAATAATATCATGACAAAAAATAGATACCTACTAATTGATGCTATTGAAGTAGTACTCAAACCAGGTGAAATTTATCCATATCGCTGCAAACACACAAAGAGTTATGTTATCAATTCTTCTTAAAATCTATAGAAAAATTACACTCGTCCAATCACTTTATCAGATACCACCGAAGCTCTATTATCATTTGAGAACAAGTAAGACGAATAATAAAAATACTTTTTGATAAAAAAAATGATGAAGTCCATTAAAACATCTAACAAAATAGATTATGAATAAGAAATTAATATTCACCTCCTTATTGACAATCATTGCTCTTTTGGGTTATTCTCAAGAGATTTCTCGGTATTTGATTTCCAGTGGTGGTTCTACCTACTCCCAAGATGTAGATTTGGAATGGTCACTCGGAGAAATTATTCTACAATCAAATGATCAAAATTCAACTAATACTATAGGGTTCCATCAAGGTGCTCCGCTTATATCATCAGTCAATGAGTCTTTTAAAGACGAGTACAATATAACGATTAGGCCCAACCCCACTTCTGGAGATCTATTTATTTCAGCAACACTAGAATATCAACAAATAGTGATGTTGAAAATATTTAATCTAAGTGGGCAATTTATCTCAGAAACAACAGATATCGCCAAACCAATAGATACAAGCCATCTGAATAACGGTATGTACATGCTGAAAATAAACCTTCGCAATGGGCAAACTCTAACTAAAAAATTCATAAAAATATAACCATGAAAAAATTAATAAACACTCTATTTATGATATTTCTTATCTCAAGTATTGGCCAAAGTCAATCTGTACCAATGGGGTTCAATTATCAAGGTGTAGCTAGAGACGAATCTGGCGATCCATATCTAGATCGTCTTATCAGCATCGAAGTCAGTATCCTCGAAGAATCTCAAGGATCTATAGAATATGTGGAAAGACATATTGTCAATACTTCACTCTTTGGTGTATTTCAATTGGTGATAGGAAACGGAGATGTCATTGTAGGTGATCTAGAAGACATCCCATGGGGCGAAAGCAATTATCTTATCAAGACTAGAATCGATGTCGATGCCGGAACAAATTTTGTAACAGCTGGACAATCAAAGTTACTGTCTGTGCCTTATGCACTTTATGCTCTCGGATCAGCTACAGGTGGTGAACAAGGTGAGCCTGGTGAAGATGGACAAATGGGTGAGCCGGGTCAAAACGGTCAGGATGGCGAAGATGGCGAAGATGGAAAGGATGGCGAAGATGGGAAGGATGGAGCTGGTGTAGAAATACAAGGAAGTGTAAATTCAGCTGCCGACTTGACAAGCAAAGAAGATTCCGCTGAAATTGGACATATGTGGATTACAATCAATGATGGCCATGGACATGTCTGGGACGGTAATCAATTTAATGATGTAGGTCAAATAAAAGGTGATACAGGTGATAAAGGAATACAAGGCGATCAAGGAGTACAAGGATATAAAAATAATTCACGAAGATGGATGTTTAATGATTCAGAAAATCCAGATGAAATGCAATTTACTCTTAACACCACATCATTATTCCAAGCAGAAACGTTAAAAATTAATAAAATTGACATTGAAAATCACTTCATTTTTTTATTGATGGCCCGCCATGGAACAAATGATATTATTGAGATTACAAAATTAGGAGATCCTAATGTTTTTGTTCAATATAAAATTAAAGATTTAAGTAATGAGGATGATTATATTGAATTTGATATATTTAGAATTGCTGGAGCGGGAGGCGAAGCCGAAGTTGGCATTACATACGAAATTGGATTTATACAACAAGGCCCTAGAGGTTTTGATGGATTAGCTAGAGAATGGCGCTATCTGGAAGGAGGAGTGGGTACAAATTTGAACTTTGGTGTTGATGATGATTCAGATTTAGGGTCCGTAACTCAATTCATTGTAGCTGATAAAAATGTCACCTCTGACGATGCAATACCATTTCTTAATATTCCATCTATTAATGATAATCTTATAGTATCTTCTGTAAAAGATAATACTTATGCTGTATATAAAATAGTAGCTATATCGAATGATAATGCTAATTTTTATTTTGATGTACAGCATTTATTTTCTGATGGTGAGTTAATCGATTTTAATCACTATTTAATAGGATTTAATCTGAATGGAAAAAATGGTGAAGATGGTGAAGATGGTGAAGATGGAAATAATGGTACGGGTTCAAATAGCCTCTGGCAAGAAATAAGTCCAACAGCACCAGGAGACATTAAATATACAGGACATACAGCAAGAATTACCAATACTTTAGTCAGTCCTAAACAAGAATTAATATTAGACCCAATTAACGGAATTGACTTTTCAGAAGGTGGGCTCAATGGAAGTTTAACCTATAGCCCACAAGAAATATATTCAAATACCTCAGGCTCTGGGATGTCATTAGATTTTAATGAGTTAGCTTTTTCAAGTTCAATTACCGGTAATAATACTTTTTACAATAGTGGCAAAGTTGGTTTTGGATGTATCAATAACAATAATTGCTCAACTGTCTATGACAAAACTGGATGGAATATATTTAATAGTGTCACGAATCAATCATACTTCAGTCTTAACAATGGATTTTGGTACGAAAATGCATCTGGAGCAATGAGCATGAATCCTTCAGCAATTGCATTAAGTAATCCTAATGATGCTATAATTGATATTGCAATAGAAAATGGATCTCCAAAAGCTAGATTTGACAATTTCGGAAGCTCAATTCAAATAGGTCAATATGGAACCATATCCAGGATATTTACAGCTTCAGGTAATAGTCAAGATATAAGAATGTCAACTAATGGATTTGGAGACAATTTAGTTATTGATGGTTCAACTAAATATATTGGCATTGGAACATCAAATCCAGTGCGTCCATTAGAAATAAATTCACCGTCCGATTCTTATTCATTAAGATTAGTATGGGGTAGCGACAAATGGGATGTAGGTATGACAGGCAATTATGATTTTAAATTCAAAAAATCAAACTTAACTAATTTCGTATACATTAATTCAACATCATCAGGTGGATTAGCTACTACTTCAGATCGAAAATTGAAACATGGAATTCGATTAATGGAACCTGTTTTGGAAAAATATAAAAACCTACAAATAAAAAGATATACATACAACGGGGCTAATAAATCAACAATAGGTATGATAGCTCAGGAAGTTGAGGAAATCTATCCAGAATTAATTGATAATTTAGAAGAAAAGCAAGATGATGGATCCACTCAAACGACAAAGGGACTCCAATATTCAGTTTTTACTTACTTAAATATTAAAGCCATTCAAGAACAACAACAGATCATCGAGGCGCAAGAATCTAGAATATCTAAACTTGAAAATGAAATAGCAGAAATAAAAGCATTGATCAAAGGCAAGTAATAAAAACCTAATGACTGCAAGTTCGAATGCTTAAATATCACAGCGGGAATATTGCAGTCATTAGATTTTTCACATTTCAAACATAGTGGCTTCATATACTTAAGAAAATTAAACTACTATAAATCGTCAATACAAAAACACCTCTATATGAAAAATTCAATTAAAGTCTTACTCTTTCTTTTCATTGGGATACAGCTCTCCTTTGCCCAATCTGAAAAGGTTGGTATAAATACAATACAACCACAAGCCACGCTCCATGTCGAAGGAGATTCTGTTATTTTTTCGAATGGCACAGGAAAGTTAACTTTCGCTGTTTCTACATTAGCCCAAAAAATAAAATCATCTCACGGAATTGAAATATCTGGCGAAGGCGAAAAAGTCTATATCAATTCTGGAGCCAATCCTGGAGAAGTTCTTATAGGCGGAAATTCATCATCGTCTTCTTCTCAATTAACGATTAATTCCAATACAAAAGGGATACTTATCCCAAGAATGGGATCTATGGATATTAGTTCGATATCTGTCACAGCAGCGGAACAAGGACTTTTAGTATATAACACAGATAACAACGAATTTCAATTTTATGACGGAACAGTGTGGATAGCAATAGGAGGAGGAAGCTCCAAATGGACTAATGACACTACAAACAGTGATGGCATCTACTATGATAAAAATGTCCTTATCTCTAATCAAACAGATGTAGATCCTGACAACAAATTAGAAATCAGAGCTATAACAGAAAGAAACGCAGTAAGTATAAAAATGGATCAAAATGGCACCGCAGGAGGTGTCGCCACTGGTATTTATAATAGATTAAACAGTGCAACTCCTACTAACAAAGCTGGAGTTTATAACAAATTTAATCAATTCAATACGGGTACTATAAGGACTACTTGGGGAGTGTTAAATGGAATTGATGATCAGTCTATTTCCGATAATACCATTGGAACAAGTAATTCAATGAAGAATACCGAATCAAAATCATCAGGAGCTTTGATGATTGGTACAGAAAACAAAATATCAACCCAACTGACTGCTGATACTTACGGGTCCAAAACCAAATTTAATTACTTAGGTGCAAAAAACAATTCTATAGATATAGGTTATCATGTAGATGTTCAAAATATAGACAGTCTCCAAAGTGGTGAATTGTATGGAGTAAAGGTCGATCTGCCAAATGTTCCAGCTGGATCAACTGCAAAAGTATATGGAATTCACTCTACAGTTGCTGTGAATGATACTTTCTCACGTGCTGGGTATTTCGATGGAATCTTAGAAGCTAAAAAGGGGATAACTCTTGACATGGCAGATACTATTAATACTCCCCTAGAAGGAACTATTGACTACACTGGATCAGATTTTAGAGGATATACCGGTACAGTTTGGAAGAGTCTAACCAATAGAAATGATGCGGATTATGACCCTACTAATGAATTACAAAACTGGAGTAATCTACCAGGTATTCCTGCACAATTTTCTGACGGTATAGATAATGTTGATGATGCAGATGCAGATGCTACAAATGAAAAAATAAGTAATATAACCTTAAACGGTTCTATCCTAGAAATTACTGAAGGCGGACTTATGCAAAGTGAAGACCTTAGTAGTCTGGGAGGCGGAAGCGATGGCGTATTTGAGAATAATAATGGTGTTGTAAGAAATACAGGAAATGACGCAACGGATGACTTTGTGTTTGGGGCAAATGAGCTGCCATTAGAAGGAATTAATACAAACGATACATTGTTTTTCTTTGATAAAGCTAAAGGTTCGTTTCGAGCGGGAAGAGTCACTGACAATTCCTGGCAACCTTCTTCTATTGGAGGTACATCATTTGCTTTTGGCACCAATGTGGAAGCCAATGCACTTAATTCAGTTGCTATGGGATCAGGTACAACGGCAAGTGGATCAAGATCAATGGCAATAGGGTTCTTTACAACAGCTTCCGGAACACATGCCTTCTCTTCTGGGTCATCTAACATTGCCAGCGGAGGGACTTCAACAGCAATGGGATCTAATACCACAGCTTCAGGATCTAGATCAACTTCGTTTGGGGATAATACTACCGCTTCAGGAACTGAATCTACTGCATTTGGATATCAAACTGACGCTTCAGGACCTAGATCAACTGCATTTGGATCATATACTGACGCTACAGGAACTGGATCAACTGCATTTGGATCATATACTTTGGCATCTGGGTTTTATAGTAGTAGTTTGGGAATAGGAACAGCATCAGAGGACGAAGCACAAGTTTCAATAGGAAAATACAATACCTTAAAACCTGCAAACTCCCAAAATAGGTTATTCGTAATAGGCAATGGGATTAACTTTAATCAAGAAAGTGATGCATTAACTATATATGAAAATGGGAATGCCACTTTTGGTAGTGATCATGAAGTACAAGTTATTTTAAAAGAGGGTGACTTTAATCACGGAGTAATAAACTTATGGGATGGACAAAGCTCTTCAGTGCGAACAATAAAAATTGATGCCCAAAGAAATAATAATGACTATGCAGGATCTGCAATTACGATGTATAATGGTGATGGAAATGCAACTATAATTCTTCAGGCTGCAGAAAGTGATAGTAGCAGTGGCAAAGGTAAAGTCACCACAGACATCTTAGAGATAAAAGGAGGTTCTGATTTCGCAGAGCACTTCGACATCATTAATGAAGAATCACCTATTCCAGGCATGGTCGTGTCCATAGATCCTAACAGTACTGGAAAACTCACGATCACCAATGAATCTTATGACAAAAAAGTAGCTGGAATCATATCAGGTGCCAATGGAGTCTCAACTGGATTGATGATGGGACAAACAGGAAGTATTGCAGATGGAGAATACCCTATAGCACTTACTGGAAGAGTCTATGTCTATGCTAATCAAGAAGGCGGTCAGATACACCCAGGCGACTTATTGACAACATCATCAGTACGGGGATATGCCATGAAAGTACAAGATTATCAAAAAGCCCAGGGAGCGATTATTGGTAAAGCAATGACAAAGTTGGATGAGAATGGGTTTGTATTGGTATTAGTTAATTTACAATAAAAGGATTATGTATAGAATTCTAGTATTTGCTTTTCTCACCTCACTATTTTCATGTAACACCGAAAATTCAATTAAAAAAAACACTCAACTAAAAATCCAAAATGTAGCATATCCAAATGATCGATATGAATTTGAAAAATTAAAAAGAGGAGATGTAAGTTCATTGCAACTTAAACAGGCACAAAAAATTTATTTGAGTAAAATGAAAAATTTGGAGAATGAAAGTGAAGTTAGAGACGGAGGTATTATGTCATGGGTTGATAAGGGGCCATCAAACGTAGGCGGCAGAATAAGATGTGTTACTAATAATCCAAATTCAGGTTTGGAGGTTTTGGCTGGTGCTGCCGCTGGCGGAATATGGAAGTATAATTCATTCATTGACCAATGGACATTACTTAACCCAATTACACACTCTTATCCTGTTACTTCAATTGAATTCGACCCATTTGACAATGACATTGCTTATGCAACAACAGGAGAATATAATGGTGGCGGACCAGAGTTTTCAGGAATAGGGTTATTGAAAAGTATAGATGGTGGTGATTCTTGGGAAGAGATGGGAACAACTCCAAATGGACAAGCCTTTGAATGGCTAAATGACATGACTTTTGACCCGGTAAATGAGAATGTATTTTACATTGTTGGCCAAGGTGCTTTTGCTTTTCAAAATGACCCCACTGTTTTTAAAACAACAGACGGAGGTAATTCATGGACTTTATCTCAAATAGATAATTTGGGTGCTATGGCGTACGATATAGAAATTAATCCAAATGATAATTCAGAACTAATTGTAGGTACAGATAGGAGTGCTTACATCTCTAACGATAGTGGAATCTCATTTAATCAATTTAATCTTTTCACACCTTCTAATTATACTGGATTTAGATGTGAAGTAGAATATTGCAAAAATAATCCTGAAACAATATATATATCAAGAAATTTAGTCAGAGCAGATTCTATTCAGGCATATGCCACAATATTACACAAAAGTGAAGACGGTGGTCTAAATTGGGTTACAGAGTTCTTTCGAACAACAAATTCCGGTGATTCTAATTCAGAATTCAACCCATTAGATAGACAAGGTGATTACTCTCATGCACTTTGGGTTGATCCTTTAAATTGCGATAAAGCCTTAATCGGTGGAATTAATTTATTTAAGTGGGATAGCTCACCTCAAGAACTCATCCGAATTACTGAATGGGGAAATGATATAAATGGCAATTCAAATGGTGGAAACAATTCTGTTCATGCAGACTTTCATGCTATTTCTGAAAGTAATAATTATAACGGCACATCAAATTCTAAAGTTTGGCTTGGTAATGACGGAGGTTTGTATTCATCAACTGATATTTGGTCCGCAACATTAAACTCTGGTTGGGCCGAACATAACGACGGTTTAAACATCACACAACTCTATAATGCAGATATATCAAATGATGGATCAAGAATAGTTGGTGGTGCTCAAGACAATTCCTTTTTTGTAAATAAATTTGCCAATACCACAATTACAGATTATTTCACTTTCACAACTGGAGATGGTGGACCAAGTTTAATTGACAAATCTAATCCAGATCTGATTTATAGTTCTACACAACTAGGTAGTTTATGGAGAAGCTATGATGGAGGAGACAGTTTTTGCAACTTTATAAATTTTAATGGTGATGGAACACAATATGGTCCTCAAAATTGTAATTTTCAAGCAATTTTAGATACAACAAATTTTATTGCTCCTTTTAAAATTGCACCTAATCCAGGTTTATTAAATGCTTATCCAATATTTTTTGGTGGCAAGAAATTATGGGTTTCAATAAATGAAGGAGATGGCTGGCAAATACTTAAAAATTCTAATGGGTCAAATATCTCAACAATAGATATATTTGAGGGAAACAATAATACGATAATAGTTGGACACAATAATGGTGATGTTTATCGATCAATAAATGCTGGATCAAATAATCCTACTTGGACTAAAATTGATGACAATGGAATTAATTTTAATGGCTTTATAACTGACATAGCCACTAACCCAAGTAACGCATTAGAAATAGTAGTAACATTAGGTGGATATAATCAAGTCAATATTTTCTATTCTGACGATGGTGGAATTTCATGGAATACTAGATCATTAGATTTTGACATACATGTACAATCAGTAGTGTTTCATCCAACAAAATCTGGATGGTTTTATATTGGAACTGATATTGGTATTTTTGCAACAGAAGATAATGGAGTAAATTGGAACATAACTCCATTATACTCCGAAGGAGAAGGCCCAATTTTCACAAGAGTAAGTGAGTTATTTTGGCAAAATGCTGTTGAAGGTCATTATCTCTGCGCTGCAACCTTTGGCAGAGGCATTTGGAAAACTGAATATCCTATATTAAGTAAGGTGTACGTGGACAAATCATTTTCGGGCTCAGAACTAGGGACAATTAGTAACCCTTACAATACTTTCCTAGAAGCCTTAGATGCTGTAGGTAATGGCGCAGAAATAATATTTAAATCAACAGGAAGTGGTACCTAC
Source organism: Herpochondria borealis (assembly GCA_032274145.1). Lineage (NCBI taxonomy): Eukaryota > Rhodophyta > Florideophyceae > Ceramiales > Ceramiaceae > Herpochondria > Herpochondria borealis. Next base: position 32,066 of record JAVCKV010112924.1, on the reverse strand, counting down.
AACGAAATACCACCATCTATCTTATTAGATAAACGTATCAAAATCACCCTTCAAAATGGTGGATCGAGTGTCATTATTAAATAACGAATTTCATGATTACTTCATTTAAAATAAAGAACTTGATGAGATGGCTAATAATTGGCATTACTCCTATTATACTTTTTTGCATAGTAATATCTCATAATTCAAATATTGCAATTCAAAATGGAATTTCTAAAAAGCTAAACAACTTGCTTCCAGAAAACTCTAAAGACAGAGCTAAATATGAAATGGATAGAAGAGGTGGCGTGATGGATATCGCCAAGATGCGCGAAGCAAATATTACTTATAAAAACCTGCTAGGTAAAACTAAAAAAGATAAAGAATTAAGAGATGGTGGACTTGAGTCATGGACGGCTTTAGGTCCTTCTAATATTGGAGGCAAAGTTGTTTCTGTAGCAACACATCCAACTAACTCGAATATAATTTTCATAGGTACAACAGGTAGTGGAATGTACAAAAGCACTAACAATGGTTCCACTTGGTCATCAGTATTTGCATCTAATTCTGGAGCTGTAATAACATCAATAACTATAGATCCTAATAATACAAATACAATGTACATTACTACAGGTGAATATAGTCTCTTAGGATCATCATGGCCAGGAAATGGAGCATACAAAAGTACCGATGGTGGGCAGACTTTTTATCTTATTGACGAAGCACTTAATAACCCAATTGGGAGTCCTTGGATTACGGAGATTATTATTGACCCGAATAATTCTGACGTTTTATACATGATTGGTTCAAATTGTGAATTAATTACAGGAAGTGATTGTGCCAGTGATGGATACTTGTTGCGTTCTACTGATGCTGGAGTTACATGGAATGAAGAATATCTATATAATGCCTTTTCCGCAAACAATAATATAACAGATATTGACATAAACCCTAATAACTCTTTAGAAATAATTATCGGAACATATTATGATGCTTTAAAATCAACTGATGCAGGACAAACTTTTTCGTCATTCATTGGATCATCTCCATTAATAACCACAGCTAATGGTTTTACAGGACTTAGGTGTGAAGTTGAATATTGTAGTAATGGTGATATTTATGTTTCTAGATTCTTACTGGATTTTTCTACAACTACCTACAGAACTGAACTGTGGAATAGCACGAATGGGGGAAATAATTGGACCAAATTATTTGACAGGGAAAGCCAATCATCAACTTCAAACGCCTCATACATCAATCCACTGAATACACAAGGCCATTATTCTCATGTATTATGGGCTGATCCAACAGACTGTAGTCGAGTTTTATTAGGAGGAATCAATTTATGGAAATGGGAAAACAACTCTTTGATCCGAATTAGCGACTGGGTCGATGACATAGGATCAAATCCCGCTACCGGAACTAACAATTCTATTCATGCAGACTTTCATGCAATCGAACCTGCAACAAATTATAACGGATCATCAAATAGCAAAATGTGGTTAGGTAATGACGGAGGAATATATAATACAAATGATATATGGAGTGCATCTACAAATGCAGGCTGGTCTGCTTTTAATAATGATTTAAATATTACTCAATTGTATGGGGCTGATATCTCTGAAGATGGAGATGTTGTAATTGGAGGTTCACAGGATAATTCATACTTTTTTGATTATAACAATACAGATGGCTCAATGACCTTTGATGAGTTTAGTACTGGTGATGGTGGATTCTGTGCAATCGATAAATCCAATAGTGATAATATTTATACAACCACACAAAATGGTGCAATTTATCGTAGTACTGATGGTGGGTTTTCATTTTGTAATCTTGCTAGATTCAATAGTTCTAGTCCATTTTCATGTTGCGTATGTTCATCATTAACAAATATTAGTGACACTACTCTTTTTATTGCTCCTTTTATGATAGATCCTATTGATAATAATACTATTTACATTGCTGGTAAGCAATTATGGAAGAGTACAAACCAAGGAGACTCATGGACTAGTATCAAGCCATCATTAAATGAGAACGGTGATAAAATAACTGCATTTGATGTTTCAAAAAGTGACAATCAAACTATTATGGTTGGACACGAAAATGGAAAAGCATATCTAACAACAGATGGAGGGAATACCTGGAGCCAAAATGATTTGAACCTTTCTGGAAATTACATAACAGACATTGCTATCCATCCAAAAGATCCAACACAGATGATATTGTCAACAGGTGGATATACTCAAAATAATATTTTTTATACTGATTTCAGTGGCATCATATGGCAATCCATAGATTTTAATGGCTGGGCTATGCATGTATCCTCTCTAGCGTGGCATCCATATGAAGACAACTGGATTTATGCCGGCACAGATAATGGAATTATTTCTTCTGAAAGCCTTGGTGTGAGTTGGGATTTGGTTACTGAAAGTCCAAGTTTCCTTAGAATAACAGAATTATTTTGGCAACCAGATACTTCTGTTCTGTGCGCAGCAACACACGGTAGAGGCATATGGAAATCCAATAACCTATTCAAGAAAATCTATGTTGATAAAAACTATACTGGAACAGAAGAAGGATCCGAGTCAAAACCCTTTGATACTTTCAGAGAAGCTGTAGACTTCGCAGCGACAAAAGGTTCTGAAATAATTTTTCTCTCATCTGGAGATCATGATGAGGTTCCTCCATCAATATTGGTAGAAAAAGGAATCAAAATAACTCTCGCAGGAGGTCCAATAATATTAGAATAACAAATATTAAACCAATCAGAAAATTGTTATTTTTAATTACTGCATATTGAATTTAAAAATTGACTATTACTTTCTGTATCGTACAAAATCTAATCCCACGAATAATTGTTCCTTCAATTAAAAAATACTACTTTTGCAATCCTTTTGAGAAAAAGAAGTATCAAAAGCATCATAACACATCATTTTTTAACAAATTGATTGGTTGTAATCGGTGTAAAAACGAGATGGCAAATCAAAGGAAAAATTTAAACACATGGAAATCGTAAAAGTAGAAGCACAAGTAAGAACTGAGTTTGGAAAGAAGCACACAAAACTAGTAAGAAAGGAAGGTCTAGTACCTGCGATCATTTATGGTGGTGGAACTACCGCTGCAATCAGCGTAACTCCTAAAGCCGTAAAAGCATTAGTTTATACTCCAGATTTCAAATTAGCAGAAATTACTGCTGGTGGAGAAACTTATACATGTATCTTAAAAGATATCGTATTTCACCCATTATCTGATGAAATCACTCATATTGATTTCCTTAGAACAATAGAGGGAACACCTATTAAAGTAGAAATTCCAGTAGCTTATAAAGGAAAATCTCCAGGAGTAAAAGAAGGTGGTAAGTTGATTGTACAAATGAGAAAGGTTAAAGTAAAAACTACTCCGGACAAATTAACGGATAAGTTATATGTTGATATAGGAGAATTAGAATTAGGCAACTCTGTAAGAGTAAGAGATATAGAATTACCAGAAGGTATGGAATTATTGACAACAGGTGCTACACCAGTTGCAATAGTTGAAGTTCCAAGAGCACTTAAAAGTGCCGATGCCGCAGCAGCCGCAGATGCAGCACCAGCTGGAGAAGCAGATGCAGCTTCGGAAGCATAAATTTCAGCTTTCAAAAAGTAATATCGAGGCTAGTAACACATTGTTGCTAGCCTTTTTTCATCTCCGCTATTAAGTTTCAATCCGCACGCATGGATATTTTTCATAATTCGTAGATACTCTTATCGTTATTTTAGTGATATTTGTACAAATGATAATTCCGCTATTCAATATAGTTGGTGGCTGTCAAGAAAATGAAGCGAGATAACAAATGTTTTTCAAAGATATACCGGGAAAACCCGTAGAAAAGAAATATTTAATAGCTACTGTCCAAGAGGACAGACTAGCTCATGCACAACTATTTCTAGGCAGATCAGGCACTGGTCAATTGGCTTTTGCATTAGCATTCACCAGTTATTTGTTTTGTAAAAACAGAGGTATTGATGATAGTTGCGGTACATGTTCTGCATGTCTCAAAACGCATAAACACATTCATCCTGACGTTCATTTTTCTTATCCTGTTGTAAAAATGGATGGGAAGCAGAGAAAAGATGTTACATCAAATGATTTTTTACCACAGTGGAGAAAGGCAATTTCTTCAAATCCATATTTAGATATGAATACTTGGCTAGACAGCCTAAGTGTAGATAATGGACAGGCTAACATAAATGTCAAGGAATGTGTAGAGATCGTAAAAAAGCTTGGCCTAAAAACATTCGAAGCAGAACATAAGGTACTAATTATGTGGATGCCAGAATACCTTAGAAATGAGGGTAACAGATTATTAAAACTCATCGAAGAACCGACAGACAATACTATAATCATTCTTGTAGCAGAAAAACAAGAGGAAATACTTAATACGATTCTTTCTAGAGTTCAGTTATTGAAAATTTCACCTTTTTCTGACGAAGAAATATCAAATTATCTAACAACAGAACTGAATGTTGCAGCAAGTGAAACAGATCAAATAACAGGTTTAGCCTCTGGAGATCTAAATGCAGCTATCCACCTAGCAAATCAAGACAATGCTAATTATTCTGAAGCTCTATTCCAATGGTTGAGAATCGCATATAAGATGGAACCAGTAGAACTTGGACAATGGGTAATTGAAGTTTCTAGATGGGGAAGAGAAAATCAAAAACACTTTTTAGAATACGGATTGCACTTTTTTAGAGAATATCTCTTTTCTTTGATAACTGGTAAAGATAACATCAGACTTAGTAAAGATGAAAAGGAGACAGCTTCTAAAATGACAAAGTTGCTTGATGTCTCTAAAACCGAAAATATAATATCAGTTCTAAATGACTGTATCGGAGCAGTAGAACGAAACGCAAATCCGAAAATATTATTCTTAGCCGATAGTCTGACTATTGGAAGAATAATGCGAAATGCCAACGTAGATAAAAATATCTATGTGGTGTAGGAGATTTCTATCATTCAAATAGGATGTAGAAATACCAATTAATACTAGATAACACAAACGTGAATCTAGCATACATAACCAGATGAAGGAGATCAATAAAGGATTTCATATACCAAAAAGGTAATGAATTAGGATCACCCAAGTCGTTTAAATATATATAATAATGGGATGTAGCAGCTGTGGAAGCGGAAGCGGAGGAACTCCATCAGGATGTGGTGACAAAGGCAATTGTTCGACTGGAGGATGTAATAAAAGAAATACCTACGATTGGATATCTGTGATGGACATACATGATCCAACAGAATTCAAAGTCGTTGAAGTAAGTTTTAAAAAAGGAGCTAGAAAAGATTTCTTTCACAATGATTCATATACTCATGCAGAGACTGGGGACGAAGTGATGGTAGAGACTGATGGCGGAATGGATTGTGGGCTTATTACGCTTTCTGGAGAGCTGGTTAGAGCTCAGATGAAAAAGAAAAAGGTTAAGCTCGAACGTGTCACTCTCAAGATAATCAGAAAAGCGAATCATAGAGATAAAGAAAAGCTCCAAGAAGCTAGAAGTCTAGAAAAGCCAACCTTAGTAAGAGCAAGAGTTATTGCTAGAACGCTAGGTCTGGACATGAAGATTGGTGATATAGAATATCAAGCGGACAAAAGGAAGGCTACATTTTACTATACTGCAGAAGGAAGAGTAGATTTCCGAGAACTCGTTCGTAGTTACGCAAAAGAATTCAAGGTAAAAGTAGAAATGCGTCAAATAGGTGCAAGACAAGAATCCGCTAGGATTGGTGGAATAGGGTCTTGTGGAAGAGAGCTCTGCTGTAGTACGTGGTTATCTGATTTCCAATCAGTAAATACAGCCGCAGCTAGATATCAAAACATTGCCATAAATCAAACAAAATTATCTGGACAATGTGGTCGACTTAAGTGTTGTCTAAACTATGAGTTAGACACATACATGGATGCACTCAAACATTTCCCAAAAGGAGTGGATTATGTTAAAACCAAAAAGGGTAAAGCTGCGTTGATAAAAACAGATATTTTTAAAGGCTTGATGTTCTATGCATATCTAGGTGAAAAAACTAGAGGACCGATCGTAGCACTAGATAAAGATCGTGTAAAAGAAATCCAAAGAATGAATAAGGAGGGTGAATTACCTGACGAATTAGTGGATCGTATCGCACAAATGGCTATCGAAATGGCCCAAGAAAAAGAGATAGAATACGAAGATGTAACGGGAGAAATAGTATTACCTGAATTACAGAAAAAACGAAGAAATAATAAAAAGAAGAAACCAAGCAATAGATCAGGAAACAAACCAAAAGGTCAACAGCAAAGAGGTCAAAAACCTAAAGGTCAACAAAAAGGAGCTCAAAAACCTAAAGGTGAAGCTGCAACAGATAACAAACCAAAACAAGGTGGCAACAAGAAAAGAAAGCCGAACCCAAGGAATAATAACAACAAACCTAAGCAAAATACAGAAGGGAAACCTGAAGCTCCCAATGCAGGTAACAAGCAAAACGCAGAAGGAAAACCGGCAAATAAAAGAAGACCTAACAAAAGAAGAAACAATAATAAGAAACCAAACAGCGGACCAAAACCAAATGAAGGTGGCGAGAAAAAAACTGATGTTTAATTATTAATGAGAGAATGATTAAATGCATGAATATCTTGAATGATTAAATGTATAAATGATATAATATCGACTAGTCGAATGTCTAAAAATCGACTAGTCGAATACTTAAAATAAAAGTAAGAAGAATGGAATACGATGTAGTAGTAATCGGATCAGGCCCTGGGGGATATGTATCGGCCATAAGATGTGCACAACTAGGCATGAAGACAGCAATAATAGAAAAGTATAGTGTATTAGGTGGAACATGCCTTAACGTGGGTTGTATACCATCAAAAGCACTGTTGGATTCGTCTGAACATTATCACAATGCAGAGTCAAAGTTTTCAGAGCATGGAATTGGTGTTGGCTCTCTAAAGCTAGACATGAAGCAGATGATCGCACGTAAAAATAGTGTTGTATCTCAAACTAATGGCGGTGTAGATTTCTTGATGAAGAAAAATAAAATCGACGTTCATACAGGACACGGTTCTTTCATAGATAAAAACACGATTGCTGTAAAAGGCTCTGATGGAAAAACTATTGAGCTAAAAACAAAAAAGACCATCATAGCTACTGGATCAAAACCAGTAACGCCTGCATCATTCAACTATGATAAAAATAGAGTTATAACTTCTACTGAGGCCCTTAATATCGACAAACTACCGAAGAAGATGGTCATCATTGGAGCTGGTGTAATAGGTCTGGAGTTAGGATCAGTATTCTGTAGACTAGGTACTGAAGTAGAGGTGATAGAGTTCCAAGACAGAATCTTAGCTGGAATGGATAAAGACTGTAGCAAAGAGATGATGCGTTCGCTCAAGAAATTGGGAATGAAGTTTCACTTAAAGCATGGAGTAACAACTGTAAAAGCAACAAAAACATCTGCAACAGTATCTTTCAAAAAGCGAGATACTGAAGATGAAATTTCTATTAAGGCAGACTATTGTCTAATTGCAATCGGGAGATATGCATATACTGACGGTCTTGGATTAGACAACGTTGGAATATCAACGGACGATAGAGGAAGAATAAATGTGAACAACCACTTAGAAACAGGCGTAGAAGGCATCTTTGCTATTGGTGATGTTATCGTAGGTGACATGTTAGCGCACAAAGCTGAAGAAGAAGGTGTATACGTAGCTGAATACATGGCTGGGGAACATCCTCACATTGATTACAACCTTATTCCTGGTGTAGTATACACATGGCCAGAGGTAAGTGCTGTAGGTAAAACAGAAGAGCAACTCAAAGAAGCTGGTGTAAAATACAAATCAGGTAAATTCCCTATGAAAGCCCTTGGGAGAGCAAGAGCAAGTATGGATACTGAAGGTATGGTGAAAGTACTAGCTGATGCAGAAACAGATGAGTTACTGGGTGTACATATCGTAGGTCCTAGAGCAGCTGATCTTATTATGGAAGCTGTAGCGCTAATGGAGTTCCGTGCTTCTGCGGAAGACATGGCTAGAATCTGCCACCCCCACCCTACATATACTGAAGCTGTGAAAGAAGCGGCATTGGCAGTAGATGATAGAGCATTGCATATATAAAACTTGCTGAATCAGCCCGAGAATTTTCATTCTATATACTGAGCGATATGTTTGCTTTGCAAACCACTGGATAGCAGAATTACAGAACCGCTTAATTGCTACAATCGCTGAATCGCTTTAAAATGTTGGCATTAACAAAGTGTTTAACAAATAAGGAACAACATCTGTAGCATAATAAATTAAAAGCCCAAACAACCTTAGATGTGTTGTTTGGGTTTCTTTTTTTGAATGGACAATCTGCTACTCATACAAATTGTACAAAGTTCTGACGCTTGCCATTTAGTTTTCCAATCAAAAACCATTAGATTCGCACTATACCAAATCTGATTTGGAGTATCGGAATATGTTAGACGTTTATTTATTCAAGTTCAAGGCAAAAAACTCAGACTTAGCATTGGCTAAGGTCAGTATTTTAAACGCAAAAATTGATTAAACAAACAATAAGATAACCGACAATAGTTCATCTGGCTTCTGTAAGAAACAGTGAATTTCAAACAGAAATGGTAGTAAAAAAGATCCTAAATTTTGACTACCCCACTGCAAGCGGATGGTGCATTCGTCAAAATATTTCCATGCTGAAGCTCGGAAATAGGATCTTTTTGTGGCAAGGCGTTTTTATGCAAAAACATCTTTCTTATGACTCCGACGCAAGCATCGGAGAACTTATGTATTAAACCTGAAAATAGATATTTATGCCTGATTTTAATCACCTACATTGTCATACTCAATATTCACTGCTTGACGGTGCATCTGAGATTGGAACTATGATGGACAAAGCAGCTGCCGATGGACAGACTGCCGTAGCCATGACTGATCATGGAAACATGTATGGGGCATTCAAATTCGTAGCGGAAGCGGCCAAAAGAAAAATAAAACCAATCATCGGTTGTGAATTCTACATGGTTGCAGATCGACATAAAAGACAATTTCTAAAATCAGGAGGCGAAAAAGATAAGCGATACCACCAACTCATGTTGGCCAAAAACAGGAAGGGTTATGAGAATCTATGTAAGCTTTGTTCTTTAGGGTTTATAGAAGGGCTTTATGGTAAATTTCCTAGAATTGATAAAGAATTGATCGAAAAGTACCACGAAGGGTTAATCGTTACATCTTGCTGCATTGGTGCCATCCTACCCCAGACAATTCTTAAGGGTGATATAGATGCCGCTGAAGAAGAACTAAAATGGTGGCTCAATCTATTTGGTGATGATTACTATATAGAACTACAACGACATAGAGGTCTCGAGGAAATTGACAATACTGGCATGAGCCAGGAAGATGTCAATCAGGTGTTGCTAGGTTTCGCTAAAAAACACAATGTAAAGGTAATCGCGACCAATGATAGTCACTATGTTGAAGAGGAGGATCATCAGCCACATGATATATTACTATGTGTAAATACCGGTTCATATATCACAGACGAAAAAAGATTCAGTTTCCCATCTTCCGATTTCTATTTCAAGAAGAAACATGAGATGGAAGCTATATTTGGTGATGTGCCGTTTGCACTAGACAACACTGTAGAGCTTGCAAGCAAAGTTGATACTCTGGAATTAGCAAGGGATGTATTACTTCCTAACTTCCCAATGCCACCACAGTTCAAAACTCAGCCAGAATACTTGGAATATCTGACCTTCGAAGGGGCAAAGAAGAGGTATCCGCTTATCACAGCAGAGATAGAAGAAAGACTAAGATTCGAATTGAGTGTCATTAATAACTCTGGTTATCCTGGTTATTTCTTAATTGTACAGGATTTTACAACCGAAGCTCGTCGAATGGGTGTCTCTGTAGGTCCAGGAAGGGGTTCAGCTGCAGGATCAGCCGTTGCATATTGTCTTGGGATCACTAATATAGATCCTATTAAATACGATCTACTTTTTGAGCGGTTCCTGAATCCAGAAAGAGTATCAATGCCCGATATTGATATTGATTTTGATGATGCTGGTAGAGGTTCAGTTATAGATTACGTAATCGATAAATATGGTAAAAATCAGGTAGCACAGATTATTACGTATGGTACAATGGCAGCCAAAAGTTCTATCAAAGATGTAGGAAGGGTGATGCAAGTTCCACTGAGTGAGGTAATCGATGTTACTAAGACTTTTCCACTGGCTCTAGGGGCAAAACTAAAAGATGTCCTAGCCGATGGTGATATAGCTAAAAAATTAAAAGATAACCTAAACGCTGATGACAAGGAGTTAGCTTATAAATTCCGTGCCTTATCAGAAGGTAAAGATCAGATCGGTGAAATGATCCGAATGGCCAAAAAACTAGAGGGCTCAATAAGGAACACTGGAATCCATGCTTGTGGAGTTGTAATTACTCCAGATGATATTACCAACTATATCCCAGTAACGGTAGCCAAGGATTCTGAGTTACTCGTGTCACAGTTTGACAACAGTGTTGCGGAAGATGCTGGACTACTTAAGATGGATTTCTTGGGTCTGAGAACATTGACCATCATCAAGGATGCTGTCGTAATGATCAAAGAGAATCATGGCATAGAATTGATTCCCGATGATTTCCCACTAGAGGATGAATTGACTTATGAACTGTTCCAGGGTGGGCATACAGTGGGCATATTTCAGTATGAATCACCTGGTATGCAGAAGCACTTGCAGGGTCTAAAACCTACAGCCTTTGCCGATCTTATTGCCATGAATGCCTTGTACCGTCCTGGCCCAATACAATATATCCCTGATTTCATTGATAGAAAACATGGCAGACAAGAGATCACCTATGATCTTGCTGATATGGAAGGATATTTGGCAGAGACCTATGGTATCACGGTATATCAGGAGCAAGTGATGCTGCTTTCGCAGAAGTTGGCCAACTTTACCAAGGGTGAAGCAGATATGCTTCGTAAGGCCATGGGTAAGAAGAAAAAGAAGTTGATTGACCAGATGTGGCCTAAGTTCCTAGAAGGGTGTCAAGCCAATGGTCATGATGAAATTGTCGTAAAGAAAGTATGGACGGATTGGGAAGCGTTTGCATCCTATGCATTTAATAAATCCCACTCTACTTGTTATGCGTTTGTTGCTTTCCAAACTGCATATCTGAAAGCACACTACCCTAGTGAGTTCATGGCTTCGGTATTGAATCATAATAAGAGTGACATCTCAAAACTAAACTTCTTCTTACGGGAATGTAAGCGGATGAAAGTCGAAGTACAAGGACCAAATATCAATGAGTCTTTTATGGTATTTCAGGCAGATAAAGAAGGGAACATTCGTTTTGGATTATCAGCACTCAAAGGTGTAGGTGAAGGACCAGTAGAGGAAATTCTTAGAGAAAGAGCGGAAGGAGGAAAATTCGAGAATGTACTGAGTTTAGTACAAAGACTAAATCTTAGATCTGTAAACAAGAAGAGTTTGGAGAGCCTTGTTTTAGGTGGAGCTTTTGATCAATTTGAACACTCTAGAGCGACATACTTCCAACCCAACGGCAGTTATAGTACAGTCATAGAACAGTTGACTAAATACGGAAATGCATTCCAAATGCAACAGGAAGAAAATCAAGTTTCATTATTTGGAGACTCCCCTGATAGCTTGATAGATGAGCCAAAATTTGAATCTATCCCAGAGTGGGATCAGATGATAAAACTGGAAAAAGAGAAACAAGTAACCGGTATATATATCAGTGGTCACCCGCTAGATGATTATAAACTAGAACTAGAAAACTTTACAACTCACAGACTGAGTGTGGTCGAACAACTAATCAATACTCCTGTGAAAATTGCAGGTATCGTTACTGAATCTATGGTTGGAGTCTCGCAGAGAGGAACATCCTATGCTAGGTTCACTATTCAAGATTACAATGGAGCTCTTGACATCAATCTATATAATGAAGATTGTGAAAGATGGAAAAGTCTCGCCTCTAATGGTAAAGTACTATATATAGAAGGTACCAACCAACAATGGAGAGGTAGTGACCGAGTCTCATTCAAACCAAAAGACATAAAAATGCTAGATACTGTTGGTCAGTTATTAACCAAGTCTGTGACTGTCAAGTTTCAGGCCGAGCATCTAGAACAAGGTCTCATAAATGAATTTGTAAATCTATGTGATGAGTATGAAGGTACTCACAAACTAAAAATCAAAATCGTAGATAAAGAAGATGAAATGATGATTGATCTTATCTCAGGTGCCAAAAAAGTGAATGCAAATTTTGAGTTTATCAATGCTATAAAGGAAATGGGGATTGCTTATAAGATAAATTAGCATACAGTAACAAGAACTTAATCGCCGCACAAAAAATTTATAGTCGTTAAATGATCCATATTCTTAAATATACTACACTATTCATGCTGCTGACGATAACATCTTCTTATGGTCAGCAGTATGATAATGTATGGACATTTGGATACACCTGTGTTCCTGGAGATTCTTCAACATTTGGAGGCACCAATCTGTATTTTGATAACAGTGAGATAGAGGGAGAATATCATTGTCGTGATATTCGATTCAAGAATAATTGTACAAGTTCTATTTCTGATAAGGATGGTAACCTCAAACTAATGTTCAATGGGTGCACACTTAATGATGCTAACAATGAAATAGTAGAAGGCAATGAACTACTGGTCAGTAATGACACCAATATAGAGCAAACTTGGTAGTGTGATGATGGATATAATACTCCGCATGGAGCAATGTTCTTGCCTGACCCATATGATGAAGATAGATATTACCTTTTTTATAGAGATATAATCCAAATAGACGAGCAATAAATTACCGACCACAAATGCGTTTGCTATGCCCTACTTTCCTAATTATCGATTAGGAGCGGATAGTACTTGGGTTGCTAATCAGGAGGTGGAGCAGATTGATTTTTCTGTATACCCTAATCCTGCGACAAATGAAATCAGTGTAAAATCTTCTCACACAATAAGTGAAATAAAGATATACAATACAAATATGCAACTCTTACTTAAATCAAAAGAGTCAACGATGGATGTAAGTAGTATAAAGCCCGGTATATACATCTGTGAAGTATATAATACTAATCAGTTATTAGGTGTCCAAAAAAATGTAATCCTTAAATGACTAAAGAAAAGCACAGCCTTGAACAACTCCAAGGCTGTGCTTTCTTTTTAATATTTCATCAGTTCAAAAAACCTCTAGCATCTGATCTTTTTGAATACCACCAAAGTATCGCTGAGAATATCACAATCATAGCGGGAAAGACAGGACTCTGATCCATTACTTCCAGTGCGTCCGTAGCAAAAGAAGAATATCCCATTTGGATTACAACGGCAATAAAAGAAACAAGTAGCGCTGTAATCGCCCACTTCTTTCTCATAAGTAGACCAATAGATCCTAAAAGGCCGAGAATAGTAGCCACTCCAAATACAATTTTCATCCAAGTCGGGTTAGACAGTATCAATTCTTTTTGCTCTGGTGACATTAATGCAACCATCGAATCAGTAAAAAATACTTGGAAAGCAAAGTTTGCTATTCCAGCAAGGTTCCACAGTAGTCCAATAGCGCCCACTATCCAGTATGTGATAGGCACTTTAGTTTGATTTGTTGCCATAGTTTTTTAGTTTTAGTGCTTGACAACCCAAGCGTGTTTAGTTAGCAGGTACAATTTAGAAATAAATTATGGAATACAGGAGTGTTAGATTCCTTTATACAAAAGATAGTATAGCTAATACCACTTGAGTTTGATAATGCCGTATAAGATTTAGAAATTATTCGAGGAGAGTCAACACAAAAAAACGCAGATGTAGCATTAGCTACAGTGAGTATTTTTAACGATGAATATCATCGAATAAAGCTAAATATATGCGGCGATTATGAACAGAATTGGTATAATACCAATTCTGTTTATAGATGACGGAAAAGAATTTAGAATTGTTAAAAATAGATCAAGGCAAAAAACGTAGGCGAACCCATAGGTTCGGCGAGGCTTTTTAACGAAGGAACATGAAGGACAAAATAAATAATTACCGTCAATCTAAATCAGAAATGGTATAACAACTTAAAGCTAATATTTGCTTAACCCTTTGCCATCTAAAAGGGGACATCTTAAGTATTACATTTAATAAATGTGTTTGTCTCAATCTTAAAATTCAAATCAAATAGCCGATTATAATCTCACCTCTGCAGAGAAGTTAAAGATAAATGGCAGTCCTTGTTGACTATGTAAATTGATCTCTGGAGATGATGGTCGATAATCAATATAATATTCATTCTTGATGATGTTCTTACGATTTAGAACATTGACAAATTGAAGCTTAAAATCTATATAGCGACTAGATTTCTTACTGAAATTATATCTATACCCAACTCCAAGATCAGCTTTAAAGTAGTAAGGTACTTGAATATCAAGGTAGCCATCATAAATTGGATAATGCACCGTTTCGCCATCCTTTTCATAGGTATCTAACATTGTTGGCGTAGAAAAGTACCTACCCGACGCATAGACTATCTGTGAAGATACGGTCCAATTCCCTTTCCGAATGGACTGATACATCGACAGACGATGCGGCTGAGTGAATGGACTATTCAGCTCAAGGTTTGAATCGTTCGTTATAATTTTATCATTGACATGATCGTAAGTCCACATTAATGACAACCATTTATTCTGAAACTGGGCGCTAAGTTCTAGTCCATTGATTCTTAATTGTGTGAACTCAAATAGGTCTTCTTCACTTGTGAAATCAAAAGCGGAAGTCCATATATCGTTTCCTCTTTTGTGATATCCATCAGCAGTGAATGTCCAGTCGCTTACACGATATCTTACACCAGCACTTACTTGGGTCGATTGTACTATATGAATGAAGTTATTGGTTGATACGCCTTCATTGGATAATAACCAAAACCCACTATCCGCTTGTAAATTTGTATTGAATTTTCTACGATTCAGATTTTGGTGGAATTTGCCATAGTGAGCATGCAGTGTAATATTATCACTTGCAAAAATACTAGCATGCATTCTCGGTTCATATATATTCCGACTAAATATTGCAAGGTTATATGAAGAAGCCCTCATACCAACCATTAGCTTGTACCAAGGTTTTGAATACAACTGAAAATTAAGATAACCACTATGTTCTCTACCTTTAGCATCTTCTCTAGCTATGAACCACCGTTCCCAAGGGCGAGAAGAATCTGCATCATATATCACATGCCAATCGTACTTATCATATCCCACGACTACAGCATACTTGGACTTCTCCCAAGTTAACTTTGCTCTAATGTCTTCTTGTTTTACACTATTCATCTGTGTAAGAAAGTCTAACTCTGAGCGTGCTTTATCATCTGTATTTAGGTACATATAGGTATAGTCGCTTCTTCCATAATTGATCGTACTACTCAGTGATTTTGTAATATTCTGATGCCACTCCACACTAAATCCTTTAGTATCAATTGTGAAACTATCCAGTACCACCTCTGGTTTATAATCCTTTATTTGATTGTATGTGAATTGATTGCCAAACCCTATATAATTGCCTCGTATGTATGAATCATTTCCTAATTCTACTTGTGCAGATAGACTTACATCTTGAAATGAGAACTCTGGAATGATGATTACATTCTCAGATATTTCAAACAATTCATTATAGTAATCAATATCCTGAATTCTTCCAAACTGGAAAGAATTACTAAAATATTTATCATAGATACTTGATTGGAATACGCCTGACAATGACTTTCGATACGCTCCCTTTAGTTTTAATCGATCCTTAAACAGCGCCGTTTGAGATCCGACATTGCCATATAGTCCATTGATATGTCCAAAAATGCTTGTTGTATCTATGTTACTAAGATCTGTTTTTAGGTTGATTGCTCCAGAGGCCGAAGCGTCTTCATCGGCAGAAGCACCATTTCTCGTAATATTTATCTGATCCACCATGTAGGGATTCACAGAACTCACTCTACCGTAGAAAAGGCTATTCTGAAACAGTCTCATATTATTCCAATTGTAACTTACTTGATCCGGCGGACCTCCTCTGATCTGAAGATCTTGTAATGACTCACTACTATTATATACTCCTGGGATCATCTGCGCTTGCGAGAATGCATCTCTATCCGGGGCTGAAGGAAGTGCTATCGTTTCAGGATCAATGATATCTCCTGTCAGTTTCGTTGTAGATAAGTTCTTATAACTCTTGATTACAATATCATCTAAAACATGCTCTTTAGATGATAGTGAAACACTTATTCCAGTGCGCAACTCACTTATGGTCATTTTCCTCGAATCATATCCAAGATATTGAATTTCTACAATATCGCTCTCTGCGAAATGTCCTAGCAAACTACCAATGCCATCAATATCCGTAACCACTCCATAATTGATAGAAGACACACGCAATGTAGCTCCAATAACAGGCTGACCCGATTCAGCATCTAATATTAAACATTCGATTCCATTAATAGATAATTTTTCTTCAGGTATTTCACTGCGACCAACAGCAAATACTCCTTCACTTAATTCGGTAATAGTTCTTTTGAAAATTGCAGTTAATTCGGCTTGCATTAGAACCTTATCTTTGTCAATACTGCACGTGAATGTCTCTTTCGGTAAGTTATCAGACATGTAGTTGAATTGAAGATCAGAGCCTGCTTCAATGGTCTTTAGAATGATCGTTGCAGTCTCATCTATAAACACATACTTATCCAATTGAATAGTCTGCGAATGAGCAATAGAATATATCAACAACAGTAATATACTACTCAGACTTCGACACCACAACTTTGTCATTTTCGATCTTGTATGTATCTGAGGTAACTGCATTTAATATTTCTGTTACTTTTTGTAAATTATCAGTAGGTAACTCTCCGTTAAAATTAAGGTTACTAATTTTGCCAACAAATTTTGTGGAGTAGTATTTTTCTAAATCTTTGTATACTAAAGAAAGAGGCAGTCCTTCAAAAACTATGCGATTGGATAACCACTTAGGTTTACTTCCATTCTCCACATCTCCTGTCCCGATTGATTCCGTATATTTCTGTCCAGCTATTAGCGTAGCTTCCATTCCTTTTGATGTAGATACACTCACTTTCCCAGTAAAACATTGTACAATTACTTTATCGTCATCCAATTCCCAGATATCAAAGGTTGTCCCTAGAACAGAAGTTATACTGTTGTCTGTCACTACTGAAAATTCCCCTTTAATACGCACATCAAAGTATGCTCTACCATCAAGCCACACTTTTCTGTGACCAGTAAATCTTGACTTATTGTATGACAATGTAGAACCTGGTGACAGCATAATTTCTGTATCGTCCTCCATCGCAATAAGAAGAGGTTCGTAAGTTGTATTTTCTATTGTTTTGTCAGGGCCCAAAGAAATAAAATACCAAGTACCGACAGCTATCAATAAGCACATTGAAATCAGCCACAACAGATATTTCGGCTTATTTTTCGACTTGCTTTCTGTGTTATCTCCTTGCAACTGAGGGATTATTTTCTCCCATTCAGATTTCACATTACTAGTTTCTAATCTAAGTTTACCCGAATCATCAATAAACCGATCTAAATCAGCCATATCATAATGCTTTGACAACTCTTCTTTCTCAGATGAGGTCAAGGCACCATTGGCCCACTTTAATAATAATTCGTCTACTGCATTCATACTTGACTAACGGTTTTATGATCTCCTACCCTACTTTCTTTTAATAATATCATTATCAACTAAGTGTTTTAGGGCTAACGACATTCGTTTTTCGACTGCTTTCACAGAAAGATTTAATGTCTCCGCTATCTCTTTATAAGTCATGTCGTTGAATCTACTCATCATAAAAACCTCACGGCTACCAGTTGTCATAGAATCAATTGTTGATTCTAATTTTGCTTTAAAATCTGACATCCGTAGTTGATATTCCGGATCCATATTTTCATGAGACATTACTAATTCATTGAGATATTTCTGCTTAGTCTTATCTCTT
This sequence comes from Herpochondria borealis, assembly GCA_032274145.1. Taxonomy (NCBI): domain Eukaryota; phylum Rhodophyta; class Florideophyceae; order Ceramiales; family Ceramiaceae; genus Herpochondria; species Herpochondria borealis. The sequence goes on along the minus strand of JAVCKV010112924.1, from coordinate 14,048 downwards.
CGTGCATTGTCGATTATCAGGTTATTAGCAACTGTAAAGAGATAAGAAAGGGCTTTCTCTTCTGTTACTTTCTTACAGTTATTCCATAGCCTCACAAAGGCTTCTTGAGCCATATCAGCTGAGATATCTAATCCAATGCCCTTGCTCCTTATGAATCGTTGCACATTTGGCTGACACCGTTCGAATAGTTTTTTGAATATATCTTCTTTACAGATACTCATTCAGTATGGGGTTTTATTTTGTCTTTCCAAAAGTAATACTTCTTAATAGATTTCGTGCAATTCATTTGTAGATCATCAAATCCAAACTGGAATACCTTCAAGAATAATTATATATATACCTAAAACAGACGATCCTCCATTTCAAAATTCATCAATAAACTCATTAAATATAATACAAAACAGGTTTATCTGGCCCAACAAATGTTGTTGTGGTTTTTTCTTTGTACATTAGTTTCAAGCTAACTAACTAAAGCTTTTATTTTGTGGCGCTTCAATTGGAGCGTCATTTTTGATACGAATATTATATAGGGTATATCGGTCTCTATTTTTAAATTAGAAGTATTACTTGAATAAGAAATCTTGTATTGATCTGACAGGGTAAGAAATTCAAGATGTTTACTCATTCTCTTGTCTTTCTTGATAGTGTTCGTATATGCATAAGTGTAAGCTTAATCCAACTCTTAAATCTATAGTATTAAGTAATTATGAAAGTTATCTAATTCTTCGGCATCTTGTTAGTGAAGTATCATATTTATTGGCCTTAAAACAGAAAGATTTCACTTTATTGGTTTACTGATTTTATACACTATATCCAATTTTTATATTTGCTTTTGCAAAGTCTTACGGATCAAGATGAAAAGTAGCTGGGATTAAAGAACAAACTACGAGACGTTTCCTGCCAGAGTCACGATCCGAATATCCCCCTTTGGAAGGGGCTAGGGGGAGGAAGTCAACGTTACTAAAAACGAAGTTTCAGAACAATCTTATTTACAATGCAAAAATTACGACAACTTCCTCCTCCTTAATCCTCCTCCAAAAGGAGGACATGAAGCGTCGAGATTGTAATCCACGTTTTTACTGTTTTATTTTTGAATTTAATTATATTTTTTTCAGGTGGTTGTATTTCTAGAAATGCTTATACCAAGTATTTTTGACTGACTGTTCTTTTTGATACAAATACATTATTTATAATCTGATTATGATAACTGCCATCCCCACCAGAAAATAATCTTGAGCCAGTCTTACTTTAAGCTGCGAATAGATTATAAGTGATTTAGACTTCTAATGAATTCCAAGCGAAATTGGAATTATGAGTTTGATTTTACTATTTCATAGAAAATTAGAACTACAGTGAGATTATTGTATTCAATCTAAATTCTAGCTCTAAACATACCCGATGATTTTACCGCCATATGCCCTTCTATTTCCTCTTTGCTCATCACCGTAAAATCTACTTCATCAAACCACATATTATATCTAGCTTCTATGATGACTGTTTTGTCTTTCCCTCTAAATGATTCATACTCTACAGGGATTGACACTTCTTGCAATGTGCTTTGTCCAACGACATCGTATATTACGGTATCTAAGAATTCTTCACCTTGAGCAATTTGGACTCTCTGAAAAACATAATCACCTTCGTCTTCTCTAAATAATGTATCAGCATCAGTCGTAATTGGATGTCCCGATACGGCTGTCGTAAATCGATTTTCATTTAGCAATTCTGAAAGTCCTACTTTGAATGATAACTGCTCTCCGTCACCAGTAAAAATGACAGTCCCGAATTCATAACTAAATCCATCTCTTCTAACCCGAACGACATCATCTTTTGTAAATTCTGTACCCGTATCAACATTGAGTTCAATAGAATCTTCAACTTCGTATATTATCCCATCTGTTGTCTGCATTTTAAAATCAGAAAGGAAATAAGCATATTTTATAATAGAATATTCTTGACCAAGATTATTGATCAACGTATCCTCTAAAAACAAAGTCGTATCACCGTACTGATGAAAAACGCTGATCTTTATCGTTGGATAAACACAACAATCCTCACAATCTCGATCTCCAACTATACTATAATTAGAAGATTCAGGATCAAGACATCCATCCACAGGACTATAACAAGCCATTGCAACGAAAGAAGTCAATCCAAAACATAAAATATAAAAACACCATTTATTAAAATCCATATAGATAAAGACTTTCCTATAAAACGATATGAAAGCTCAATTTGCTATTTAGCCGATTTTTCTCTAATAATATCATCCATTATTCTCTTTACAGCTTTCTTTACCTGTACAGAGAAATCTTTTGCCATAATCCAAGCATAGTATTGACGATCGTTAGAAATGATGTCTCTCACCTTCTTACCCGCAAACTTTCCAAAATTAAAAACGATCTCACCTTCAGGGTTATACTTAAGCCTCTGTGTAACATCAACCATCCTTTTATCATGTGTAAAATCAGACAGTGCTGCCATGTCATTCTTGATAGGTGCAGGTGTAACGAAGTCATCGCCATCTACATGATCTACTCCTTCATATCTTTTTAATTGACCTATTAATACATCTACCGTCGCTCTGACATCTGCCAATGCATCATGCGCATCTACCAAATCTTTACCACAATAGTGTTTTAGAGCTGCCTTCAATGTTCTAGGTTCCATTTTATAAAATATCTTCTGAACATCTATAGAGCGTCGTTTTTCTATTTCAAGATCATAACCATATCTATGGAATTCCTCCATCAACATCGGTATATCAAATCTATCAGAATTATATCCAGAAAGGTCCGCCGTTCCAATAAATTGAAAAAGCTCCTCTGCCACATCTTTGAATGTTGGCTTATTTTTTAGTTTGTCAGGAGTTATACCATGTACATTCATAGCCTCTTCCGAAATTGGAATACCTGGATTAATCAGCATTTCCAATTCTATCGGATCTCCTCCATCTTTAGGGTACTTGATAAAAGCTATTTGCAATATTCGATCACGCATCACATTAAGTCCTGTTGATTCGATATCAAAAAATATAAGGTCTCTGTCGAGGTTAAATTTCATTTGTTTAAAATTTTAATTTGGTAAGAAAATCAAAAATTTACGTTTAATCGTGTTTTTCACATTTGATCGTTTTTCCGCATTTTTTTGACTGTTTTTCCGCAAAATTTAAGCACTCAAATTTCAATTCTGGTTTGAATTGGAATAAAAATTATTCTACGCTCAAAATTATTTCCTGTGGACTCTATAGCTCGGTCATCTGATTTTGACATAGCTATTAAATTTATAGTACAAAGCTATTGTTTTTTAATCAATTCATTACTTAGAATGCAATACTAATTCCTCAAAACCATTTGCAAAGTACTTTTCTAATTTCAAATCGCCATCCGCGTCATATATAAGGCATGCTTTGTATTTATTTTCTGACAAAAATATTTTTGCTTCCTCCAAACTACTTACCATTAACGCAGTAGCTAAACCATCAGCCGTCATACAATCCTCCGCTACTACGGAAGCGCTTAATAGATCTGAGGTGGTTGAATATCCGGTAATCGGGTCCATAATATGAGCTATCTTTTTCCCATCTTTTTCATAAAATTGACGATAACTACCACTGGTTGCGATTGATTTCCCATCAAGTTGTACAACAAGTTCCATCTCTGTTAATCTTGATCCCTCAATAGGCTTATTGATTGCCAACTTCCAGGCTTGCCCAGAATTACTCTTCCCCAAACCTCTAGCCTCACCTCCGATATCAACTAAGTAATTTACTACACCTAATTTTTCAAAGTACTGTCCGATCACATCAATCCCGTATCCTTTGGCCAAACTAGAAAAATCTAATTTGGCTTCAGTTACCGATTTTGATATAAACTTCCCACCTTGTTTTACATTAATATCAAACTTAGAATTCGAAACAAGGGTCTGAAGCTCTTTTGATTTTATGGAATCTATCTTTGTCGAATTATCTCTCCAATATGTCAAAAGAGGTAATATGGCCGTATTAAGTTTACCATTCGTCACTTGTTCCAACTCAATAGCTCTCTTCAGTACGGGTTCGAAAAATGGATCATTATTGGGTAAATCAATGCCTCTATCACTATCATTTAATCGACTGATAAGAGAAGAAGGAATATATGTAGATAAGGAATTATTAAAATCCAATAGTAGATTTTCAACTTCAGACTTTACTTTTTTAAGGTCTTCTCCCTGATATGTTATTGCATAGTAAGTTCCCATTGTTTCGCCAGAAAACTTATGGTATTTTGACTTTTGATTACAAGAAATAGAAACAAGAATCAACAGAATAAAAGAGAACATTTTCATTAGGAAAGCATTAAAAGTTCGAAAGATCTGTGCAAATTTACTACTTAAATTCTCCGATGCTTGCGTCGGGATCATAAAAAAGATTTTTTTTTATAAAAATGCCTAATGACCAAAAAGATCTGCTTTCTAACCTTAAGGCTGAAAAAAAATTGGCCCCTGTGCCATCCTTTTACGGTAGGAATGGTAAAAATTTGTGACCTTTTTACAAATAGAAATAATTTAATAGTTGACTTACTTCTATTTTTCTAATATGTACACAATAATGACATGGTAGTCTATTTTACAATTCACCTGTAATTGTGTTAGAAATGACAATTTCCAATTGAATTTATAGTCTACCTTTACAGTCGAATTTAAAATCATGTGAATATACCACATGTAATATTACTTTCTACAAATCACATTCAATATGGATACTAAGCATCAAGAAATTCAGGACTACTATGGAAAAGAATTGGAGTCTTCCGACGATTTAAAAACAAATGCTTGTTGCACCTTAGTACCACCACCAAAACACATCAAAGAAGTTCTATCGCAGATTCATGATGAGGTACATGCTAAATACTATGGATGTGGACTAACTATTCCGTACGAACTTGAAGGCATGCGTATTCTTGATCTTGGATCTGGCAGTGGACGAGATTGTTACATTGCATCCAAACTAGTCGGACAAGATGGATATGTCGTAGGTGTAGACATGACTGATGAACAACTAGATGTTGCAAATAAATATATCGATTATCATACTGAAGCATTTGGTTATAAACACTCGAATGTGAAATTTGTAAAAGGTAATATTGAAAAACTAGATGAATTAAACTTAGAAGATGGATCTTTTGACATCATCATATCAAATTGTGTTATCAACCTTGCAAATGACAAATCAAAAGTCCTAGAAGATGCTTATCGTCTATTGAAACCAGGAGGAGAGATCTACTTCAGTGATGTATATAGCGATCGAAGAATACCTCAAATATTACAAGACGACCCTGTCCTATGGGGAGAATGTCTCAGTGGCGCTATGTATTGGAACGACTTCCACAAAGCCGCAAGAAACGCTGGATTCACAGATCCAAGAACAATGGAAAACAAAGTCATCACAGTAGAGAATGAAGCGTTGCAAGAAAAACTCGGTGACATCAAGTTCTTCTCTGTAACGTATAGATTATTCAAACTTGAACGCCTAGAATTAGACTGCGAAGATTATGGTCAGGCAATAAGATATAGAGGCACGATTGAAGGTAAATCAACATCTTTTAGCCTTGACGATCATCATTATTTCCAAAAAGGAAAAATAGAGTCGGTTTGTGGTAATACTTACATGATGCTAAAAGATACAAGATTCGAAAAGCACTTTGATTTTTTTGGAGACTTTAGCACGCACTATGGAATATTCGAAGGTTGTGGTGGCGCAATGCCATTTAGTATTGATGCAAGTCAAGAGGATGGCAGTTGTTGTTAGGAAAAGAAGAAATTAGTGTATTTGTAATATTCTTGATTATCTACCCTAGTGGAATCGTAAGAAGTCTTAATTGAAATGGGAGCTTGAATTAGCTGCTGTTTAATAATTAATATGGTTCTGGGTCCGATTTAATGGAAAGCGTTAAAGAAATTAGATGGTAGCAGTTAATATAGGATGATATCAAAAGTAAAAAAAGAATATAACAGCTATTTCTCACCTTTAAACACCCTCGTCTGTTTGTGTGATTATAACAAATTGCACAACACAATCGGTGATCTCGCTGAGATCAATTCATTATTACATAAATAGCTACAATAGGATGAATTCTCTGAATTCATGTTAACTTATTTAGCACAAAGTAAAGGACTTATACCAATTAATATTGAATTTGCCGCAAACATTCGTCTGTAACATTCAATAGTAATCGGTAATAAGTTCTTTTGTTATTTTCTCAATCTCATTTCAACTTAAGAAAGACATAAAAAAAGGGTAGCACAATTAAGTACTACCCTCTTCTATTATTTATCTAAAAAGATATTGTGATTACTTGATCACAGATACTTTTTGAGTTGCTACTTTATCACCAGCAATTACTTTGAATACGTAGTTACCAGCTGCAAGATTAGTTACATCATATGCAACATTTTGCGTACCAGATACAGTTCCTAGATTTCTCTTAGAAACTAATTGTCCCATTAGGTCAGTAACTTGGATAGATACATCAGTTGCACTTCCTACATTGATTTTCACGTTAGTGTAATCAGTTGCAGGATTTGGGAATACAAAAGCTAAGTTAGCATCATATACTTCATTCGTTGCAGTTCCTGGAGATAATAAACCATTTGCTATTGCATCGTTTAATTTCTCAGATCTAGCATTTACGATTTGACCTGAAGCATTGGTAACAACAGCAATTATATGCATGTTATCCATATTCCAATCAGCATTCATATTGAAATCTCCCATCTCAACGATGATAGACTCACCAGCAGCATAATTTCCTGTAACACCATTAATACCATCATATCCTCCTATTAGAGCTCTTCCTACGTGAGAGTAAGGCCACATTGTTGGAGATACTGCTCCACCAAAGTATTCGAATCCTCCCATAGGTCCTTGTCCTCCACCAGAGTAAGCATTAATTTGATTCCATTGAGCACCAGGTGCTTCAACACCAGAAAGTCCATCTTCAGTTAAGATAACACCGATGCTGTAGTTTGCTGATGTATTACCATCTACAAGTCTTACTCTAACATTAGAAGTTAAAGAACCACCATTTTCATCAGCACCAATTTCAACAGTTACTTCTGGAGCTTGAGCCATATCAGACATAGAAGGAGAAACAATGTCTCCCGGATCTAGTATGTTCGTTCTATTGTATACTACAGACGGAAATCCTGTAAAATTAGGGAAAGATGTAATCTCAGAATCGTATTCAGCTAAAACCATCGGATCATTACCTCCATTGTGTACAGCTACACCTACGAAGTTATGTCCAAATCTCTTTGCCATTTCATCAAGATATACAGTTCCTCTTGGACACCATGTACACCATGTACCAGTTGCTTCTTCTACAACTACAGCTTTGTCAGGGTGAGTTTCAATTGGCACGAATACTATTACAGCACTGTTATCAGCTGGCTCATCATCTTCTGCCATATCACCATTTACATTTGAAACAGAAACTAAAATATTGAAATCATCTTCTCCTGTATTTACTTTCTCAGCAATTACATATCTAGTTCCTTCTCCTTTTGCAAGAGAAAAACCATCGAATGTAGTAGTAGTAGTAGCTCCGTTATCATTAATAGAAATATCAAAAGATGTAACCACGTCATAGCCGTTGTTTAAGAATACTCCTTCTACAGGGTAATCAACGTTTTGAGCACAATTGTTAAACTGTGTTCCTCCGTTAACAGTCATTACATAACTTCTTGCGATAGAGTTTATAGGAAGATCTGAAAGTGTGACGTCATCAATTCCAACACCATAGTTCCAAGCTTCACCATCAACATAATCAAATGCTAACTTTACTGTTTTACCAGCAAATTGATCTACGTTAATAAATACGTACTCCCATTGAACTGGGCCATAATCATTAATTTCTTCCCATGTAGCTCCGTCATCATAAGATGCAGATACTTTGAAAGTCTCATCAGCTCCTTGGTAATCTCCGTTTATGAAGTAAAGATTCATCTCCAAAACCATAGAACCTGTTACAGCTGTTAAGTCAATGTTTGCAGTTTCTAATCTTCCGTTTCCAACGTGTGCTCCTCCTAAACCATCATCATTGAATGACATTAGACTTGTTTCATTTCCAGTAAGTGGAAAATAATCAGAACCAAGCGAAGCTGCAGTTCCGTGCGCCCATTCTCCTTCAACAGTCCAATCTGCTGGTTGTCCAGCTTCAAAATCTTCTGAAAAATATGTAGTTTGCGCTGAAGCAAAAGCTACAAAAGCGAATGCCATTACGGCAGAAAGTAAAATTCTTTTCATAGTGTGTATAAGTTTAAAAATAGATTTAAGTTAATAAGAATGAAAAACATCCTGATGTATCCACAAAATTATAATTGTTCTTTTGACAAACAAGAAATAAATCATTTGGATAGTAGAAATATTAATCGACATTGCGAAAATAGAAAAAAATACTCCACCGTCAGTATCTAGTAATCAAAATAAGTCTCGTGGAAGACTTAAAGAATTCATTTAGGAGCATTTCTTTAATCTTAACAAGTACCAATAACACAATTCTTAGTAGAAAATCTACGAATAATGTACTGACCATCTCCATCAATGCTCACACGAAACAATATTTTATTCGGCGAAAACACAAAATACAACCAAAATGTCCAATTCTCCGCTAAGTACGAATTCGATTATACACCTTACTTAGGTTCTCAATAAAATTGCTCATATTTATTCCATTGTTAAGAAAATTAAAATAAAGCAACCATTTTTACACTTTACAAGTATTGGTTACATCTGAATTTTTAATTGAGCCCATCAATCAAAATTGAAAGCAAAACGACTTCAAAAAACAAATAAATGAAACATAGTGTAATTATAGGCAATGGTATCGCGGGCACAACTGCCGCAAGATGGCTCAGAAAACTTAGTGACCAAAAAATCACAATAATCTCATCTGAAACTGACCATTTCTTCTCAAGGACTGCTCTTATGTACATATACATGGGTCATATGAGATTCGAAGACACTAAACCTTATGAAGACTGGTTTTGGGATAAAAATCGGATCGATTTAGTCAATGATCATGTTAACTCTGTTGATTATGCAAAAAAAACTCTTGGACTTGCCTCAGGATCGACAATACAATATGATAATCTCATTCTTGCGCTTGGATCAAAATCAAATATGTTCGGTTGGCCTGGACAAGACCTTGATGGTGTCGGCGGATTATACAACTTCCAAGACCTTGAGAACATGGAGAAATTTTCTCCTGGATTAGAAAGGGCGGTAATATGTGGAGGAGGGTTAATCGGAATCGAAATGGCGGAAATGTTTCATTCTAGAAATATCCCCGTCACTATGCTCGTGAGAGAAAGTAGTTATTGGAGTAATGTCCTCCCTCCTGAGGAATCACAAATGATAAGTGATCACATCAATAAAAATCATATTGACCTTAGATTAGGTGTAAATCTGGGTGAGATAAAAGATGATGGATCTGGTAAAGCAAAATCTGTAATCATAAAAGAAACAGGAGAAGAAATACCATGTGGTTATGTAGGCCTAACTGCAGGCGTGAGCCCAAACGTAGGTTGGCTCAAAGAAACAGGATTAGAAATAGAAAGAGGAATAATGGTAGACGACAATCTAGCTACTAACATACCCGATGTATATGCAATTGGTGACTGTGCTCAAGTAAGAACACCAAATCCAGGAAGACGTAATATAGAAGCCATCTGGTATACGGGCCGAATGATGGGAGAAACCGTTGCTTATAATGTTACAGGTAAAAAAGTAGACTATGATCCAGGGATATGGTTTAACAGTGCTAAATTCATTGATATAGAATATCAAGTTTATGGTGACATGCCAGCTCAACATGATGAAGCGACTGAATCACTCTTCTGGAAACATGCTGATAATGAAAAGAGTGTAAGAATCAATTACGACAAAGCAACTGGAGTTATAAAAGGGTTTAATCTTTTCGGAATAAGATATCGACATGAAGTATGCGAGAAATGGATTAAAGACGGCAACCATGTAGAAAACGTACTCCAAAATCTTGGAATGGCAAATTTTGACCCTGAGTTCTATAAACAATATGAGGGCGATGTGGTAAAGCTTTACAATCAAAAGTCTGGTAAAAACCTTACCCTCAAGAAAAAAAGAGGATTGAGAGATGTGTTATCATTTCTAAGATCATAAGGACGAACTCAATTCCATAAAAAGCAAACAATAACAGAATGAAATTTATCCAAAATATAGGACTCGGTCTATTTATAATATCCCTTTTAATATTCACGGGGATGCTTGGCTTAGGTACACAAAAAATTAATCCCTCTGACATCCCAGGTAAAAATGCGTACCATGTAGCCGCTTTGGAAAAAGCTATTGAGCAGACAGGATATGGTAACCAAGAGTTTGACAACATCTCATTTGTTTCGAAAGTAAAAGAAATCGTTGCCTTGGCCAACAAGAATCAAGAAGACATTTTCAACTCAACAGGATTGCCGGCTGATGTTGCCGAATGGGATTTTAGGTTTGGAGGTTCAGCCTCTGACTACGTGAGTAAACTCACGGCCAGATCTTTGGGAGATGGACCTGTTCAAAAGAACCCACTTTTGTGGTTAGCCCTCACGTTCGGATTGGCAATATTGGGTGGCCTATTATTCATCATACCGAAGTTCTTTGAGCTTCCAGGCATAAAAAACAATGGGGTTTATCACAACAGTCTCACTAGAGGGCTGAAATGGAATAGTCGGACATTTTTCCTTACCGCTACCATCGTCGGAGTTTTGACTTTTGGATTCTTCAAATATGGTAACTTGTTTTGGCCAATAGTAACTACTTTAGTCGGAATTCTCATTGTTTACTTAGTTCTAATAAAAGAAAAATCTAAAGAAAACACTCCTCAAAGAAGTGCTGGACCAATAAATACCGGATGGTTGGGTATCATAGCGGGTATATATCTTATAGGGTTTTACATCCTTTTGTATTGGTTTCCCGCGTACATCAAGAACTGGATCACTATGGTATCACCCATTAGTGAAGGATTAAGTGGCAACCCAGCCAGCAACTGGTTCTTATATGGTCTGATGTATACTGTCATTGTCATCGTAATGGGCATTCGTATGCTCTCGAAGTATAGACACAATAAGTACCAAAGAGTCAGAACTCTTTCTGTTATGTTTTTTCAGACGGCATTTGCATTTATCATACCTGAGATTCTAGTTAGGCTTAATAAACCGTGGTTTGATTTCAAGAATATGTGGCCATTAGATTATGATTTCTTCTTCAAATCAGAATTCAATAAGCTCATTTCAGATGGGAGTCTTGGTACATTCATGTTTATATGGGGAATTGCATTATTTGCGATAGGAGTACCTCTTTTCACTTTCTTTTTTGGGAAAAGATGGTATTGTAGCTGGGTGTGTGGATGTGGCGGTCTAGCGGAAACTATGGGTGACCCATTCCGACAGCTATCTGATAAAAGTCTCAGAGCATGGAAATACGAACGATACATCATCCATGGAGTATTGGTTTTTGCTATTGTCATGACTATCATGGTACTCGTATCATATTTCACAGGTATGACAGAAATCTTAGCAGTAAACGTGGAAAGCATAAAAGCGTGGTATGGCTTTTTTATAGGATCAGCATTTGCTGGGATCGTAGGTACAGGCTTCTATCCACTTATGGGTAACAGAACATGGTGCAGATTTGGCTGTCCTCTTGCTGGGTACTTAGGATTAATTCAGAAATTTAGATCTAAATTTAGAATCACAACCAATGGCGGTCAGTGTATCTCATGTGGTAACTGTTCTACTTATTGTGAAATGGGTATTGATGTAAGGTCGTATGCTCAGAAAGGGCAAGATATTGTAAGATCAAGTTGTGTTGGGTGTGGCGTTTGTTCCGCAGTCTGCCCAAGAGGAGTTCTTAGATTAGAGAATGGCCCAAATACGGATAGTAGTAGAACTGAAGAATTAAGAACGATACATATCAGTGAAGGAGAAATTAAGATCCTCGGATAATATAAATAGCTAATAGACCTTCGAGGTTTTGAAAACCTCGAAGGTCTAAATTACGAAATTCCTGATAAAATACTAAAATGAAAGCAGTACGCATCATTGTATCTGGTAAAGTCCAAGGTGTAGCTTTTAGGTACTACACTAAGATGAAGGCCGACGAATTGGGGATAAATGGTACTGTCCAAAATTTAGAAAATGGCAATGTCCTTGTACACGCTAAAGGAAACGCTCAAGAATTAGACATATTCATCAACTGGTGCGATGAAGGTTCTCCAGCATCTCATGTCAAAGAAGTAATTCTTGAGTATGACAAAAGCGTTAAATCAAATGTGACTAACGTCGCTTCAAAAACTACAAGCCAAAAATTTGTGATTTTAAGACATTGAATTCTTTGATGTATCTTGTGATTAATAAACCAGTAAATCATGAGGTACATTACTTTTACAATAGTTCTATTCCTATTTTCCATTTCTGCATATTCACAAATTGTAACATTTGAAGATGACAATTTCAAAGCTTATATAATATCGCTAGGTATTGATACAAATGCAGATGGTGAGATTCAAAATACGGAAGCAGAAGCAGTCACCACACTGCATATAGATGGATCAGGTTCCATTTCTCTTGGCGGGATCCAATCGTTTATAAATTTGGTGTCATTTTCTTCGATAGATGATATGGTTCAGCTTATTGATGTTTCAAATATGTCAGCATTAGAAAATATTCGAATTGATACAGATTGGAATTCTACAGTAGAATTAATCGCTCAAAATTGTACTTCATTGATCAACATTGATAAATTCTCTGACAGATTTGAATTAGGCTTACTTGACCTGTCCGGGTGCTCTTCACTTGAAGAAATTGATTTTGATTTTGATAAACATGTTAATAATCTGATTTTAAATGATTGTATCAATCTAAAGACATTAATAACATCAGATGGCCTTGGAATTATGCAAAGTATCGAATTATCAAATTGCAATGCATTGATCTCCATTAATTCAACTTCACATATAGAAGAACTAGATGTTTCAGGTCTGAATGCTTTAGAGTCAATAATAATTAATGGTGATATCAATAGTTTAGTTTGTCAAAACATGCCAAGTTTAAATCAAATAATCATTGAAGGAGGTCTTTGGGATAATTTCACTGTAAACAATTGTCCTACATTAAGTTTAATGAATATAAATTCATACGGCAATATAAATGGCTTAGAAATAAATGACTTTCCAGAATTAACATCCCTTATTTTTGTTGGAGGTTTAGTATTTGGTAATGCAAACATAACTAACTGCCCAAAACTTATTGAATTAGAAACAAATATAGGTTATGTCGATACTTTCAATCTTACTGGATGTATCTCACTTACTGAAATTTCACCAAACAGTTTTTTCGATGCTGAAACACTCATATTTAAAGACTGTCGATCAATTACAGATTTAGACCTTACCGAAAGTAGTTCTTTATATAATTCTATTGATCTATCTGGAATGATTTCGTTGACTAACATTTCCTTTTTTGATTCTCCTGAAGTAGTGAATTTAGAAGGCTGTTTTAATCTAGAAACTTTTAATGTTGACGATGGCTTTGTTTGGACAAAAACACTTGATTTTTCAGGTTGTCCAAAACTGAGTGAAGTAAATTTAGGAAATGTTTTTGACCTAGAAACTCTGATATTAAAAAATGGATCAAAAGAAACATTGCAGATGCAAGAAGCTCTCTCTCTCTCAGAAGTATGTGTTGATCCTGATGAAGTAATCGCTACAATATCATTAATTGGTGCACTTGGTCTAACAGATGTAAATATCACTTCTAACTGCGATTTCGCAAATACAGGTCTACCTTTCCAAATCTATGGAAAATCTATATTGGATATAAATGCAGATGATTGTGCTACATCCACACAACAACTTCCTTTCACAAAATATTCAATCATAGATGAATTGGGAGAAGAAGGATTTTTCTTTGCCAATACTGAAGGTAATTATAAATTCTACCTTCCAGAAGGTAGCTATACGTACAAACCAGAAGTACTCTATGGTAAC